>JAVHLU010000027.1:0-137862 GCA_036785755.1 Colletotrichum ledebouriae
ATTTTCCTTAACTAGTAGAGGGTATAAGTTAAAATACCTATATAGTATTTCCCGAATTATACCTGCGAACTAGGTGAATTTATTATAGTCTTTTTACGAAGGGGCTGCGGCGTAATTCCGAGCTCAAGGATATTTATAATCTCTATATTAGCTTAAGTAGGTATAAAGCGATAACCTATTACTTAAAGAAAAGTTTTTAAAGTAAGGGTACTACTCGCCTTAGGAAGCTTAAGCTAGGTAGTATAGAGGTAAATACCCCTAAAGTCCTTAATTTAGATATTAGGATTAATACTCCTATTTACCTTCACTAGGACTTAGATATACTCCTCTTAAATAATAATAAGGGTACTAGCCTCGCTTAGAGTATAATAATATTTAAGATTAATAATAAAGCTATATAGGGCTATATCCCCTTTAGCGAGAAGTTCTATATATATAGGTATAATAATATTATAAGTAATAGTCTCTATAACTAGATAGTTAATCTATTTAAACTCCTAGTCCTTATAGGTTTACTTAGACTCTTATATAGCGAGCGAATAAAAGTACTCTAAGTACTATTCCTATATACCTATAGTATTCTTATTAATTATAACTAGGGTAGCTAGAGGCTAAAGGGGTTATAATTTATTTATTATCTATATTTTAGTAATAGACTTAGGAGTAATCCTAGAAATAGCGTCAGTAATAGCCTCTTCTAGAGCCTCCTAGTTAAATAGAGCGATATATTTATTATAAGCGCTCTTCTCTTATAAGTACTAGGTATTAGTATTTTAGTTTTACTTAGTAATATATAAGTTAAGAGTTAGAGTTTCTAATAAAATCTTACCTAGGTATAAAGGTCCCTTAGGGTTATCTAAGTTAATATACTTCTAGACTCTAGTAACTTAGGCTTTAGCTTAGATTATAATATACTAGGTAGTAAAGTCCCTATATATAGTTAGATAGTATAATACTATAATAATAGTAATAAAAGATATTATAGTTAAGGTTATTTAGAAATAGAGGGTTTATAATAGTAGAGGATTATATATAATAAGGAGGAAAGAAGGAATAGGAGAGAGGAAGTTTCGTTTTAAAATAGTAATTAGGGGTTTAATTAGAGCTAGGCTTATAACTATTAAGAAATATCCTATAGGGCTATATTTATAGTTACTAAAGAGCTTATTCTATTATAACGAGAGTAGCTATAACGTAGTTACTTATAACTATAGTTAGAGGAATAACCTCTAGAAAAAGGTTGCTCCGGGGCTAACGTTAGTCACGTGCCGCGCTAGGAACGGGCGATGCTAAAGGCATCATAACATATGACTATATACAGCTGCTAACATTAACCTGGTAACTTGTCATCGGGAGTTTCTGAAGTTAAACTTCGAGTTCTTCTTCAGTATTAATTTGACGATCTCCAAGTAACCACTACCTGCGGCAAAGTGAAGGGGCGTGCAATGCTTGTCGTCTTCGGAATACTTGTTGGCACCTCGGTCCAGGAGGTCTTGAACGCAGTCTACATAGCCCATTCTAGCGGCTAATAACAATAGCGTTTGCGATCCCTGACTTCCAAGGAGATCCCGGTGCAAGCCCGTATAGTAACGATGTCCTTCGTCACTACTGAAGCTAATAGGCACAACACAGTCCTACCAAAGCGATCTCAAGGTTTCTGGCTTCCATTCTCCAACAGAATAGACACAATGCCATCATAGCCTCTAAATACAGCTATGTATATCGGCGTGTAACCCCCCAAAAGTCTCGCACAAATATAGTCGCTCCCGCCTCAATTAATATGCACACCCCATCTAGGTTACCTTAAGTTGCCGCGCAGTGCAGAGGGATGAATGGCGACACTTTCCTCAATAAGTGATCTAGTTTGAGTTTGTGAAGCTTCATCCGCCCAACATGCATGATGTAGAGGAGTCCACAGCAACAGGACTTGGGCGTCCAGATCCGCAGCTTTCTTCTTCAAGAGGCTAAAGGCAAGACACGACTTCTCGCAGTGAAGTGTGCGGGTGTCTAATCAAAGTCTGGAAGGCCAAGTCGCACACAGCGAAGACTCCATCGCCTCATGCCAACATCATATGCTGGAAGCGCAGTGGCAAAACCATACTCTTAGTGTGCGAATGCTTTCCGTAGATCGGCTGTACGTAGAATCCAGGCAGATACAGACAACTTTATAGGATAAGTCTATAAGGAGACGACATCTTGTTTCAATGTTATCGCAGCATGTTGGTATTGCGGAAAATGTCTAGCCTTCAGATTGACGAGGGGGAAGCTGAGAAAGAACCATTGCTGTTCAATCGCCAATCAACCAATCAGGGAAATCAAATTATCACGCTTCGCAACGAAAGTAGTGTCTTGCACGATAAACTTTATGGTACTCATATTCTCCCCCTTTTACGACATCGACTAGTGGCTGTTAAGGGGTAGTACAGGAGTACCGCCAGTCCAGATTCGTCCAAAGTCTACGCCTACGCTCCACACCGGTACCAAGAGGAGATAAAGGGAGGGCTGGGACGCATCACAGGATTTCAGCGGAGACAGAAAGCGCTGTTTCGCGATCGTCTACATACAAGTCTCACTTTTGCAACGCAGGCAAGAAAAGGCAAAAGAACCAGACACTTACTCGTTTCGAATAGCGCTTGCGGCAGGGCTGCAGGTCGTCTCAATTCAGCTCAGATCGTTGCTAAAGCCCCAGGGAACAATTCAAAAGAGGAAAGCAGAGTGTGAGAGAACTGCAGACAGTTAAATGAGCAATACCCAATGCTTTCTAGATTTAAACAATCTATCAAATACTAGCTCAGGCAAATCATCGACACCGAAAATGGAAGCGAGAAAATTTGGGACGGTCGAAAACGCTAGAAAACGCGCTTGTCAGTTAGGCGCAGACGGTGCGTGACAGCGCGTAGTATCGACGGCCCGATGGTATTATTCTTCACGAAGATGTGGTACCGAGTCCAGATCTTGAAAACATGAAGCTGTAATGACCAAACATCGATGAGAAGCCTTCTTTACACATCACCGAGGTATCAACTTTCCTAGTATTGACAGCCCCATACCAAAAGGAACTGAAGGAGCTCCTGCGGATAAGTCAAGCGACATCGATAATCGACTGAGCACATTGTATACTCGATCGTGTCTGCGACTGAATCTTGCTCTTGCAGCATCCCTTTGCAGGTATTCCCCGATTTTCCTTCTGTGGACCTAATGCAGAACCGCCACCCCCAGCTTCAGCTCATAAGAAGTTTGTCAACCAACTTCATCGGCACTCCAGCTTTGGCGAGAATCCAGAATCCAGTCATACAGACATAAGGTTGGTGAACGACCATGCGCAAAAGCTTGAGGAGGTAAATGACATCTATTTTATATATGTCTATCCTTCACCTCCGCCCTTTCATTCCGGTCTCAACACCAGCGTGAGTCGGTTAAATCTCGACATATCCGAACTGCCCTTCAACTTAACACCATATGAAGATACTCTTTTTGCTGAAAAGATTGCATCAAATTTCTGTGGTATTGGCGGTGGCGCCAGGCATCATTTTTGGAGGGAGGCAAGCACTTAGCAATCACGATACGTACGTCTCTCTGCAATAGGAGTTCAGCAAGTGGTACGCTGAAGTAACTAAGTAGTCCTATTAAACGGGCCTTGTCTATACGCTATAGCAGTAAGACGCATTTCCCAGTCATTGGAAGCAAGAAAGAACATCAAGGTCAAACCAAGCCCTGGAAGACAGCTGCGCAAGGATGAGAAATCTTTTTCCAAAGACCGAGAAGTGCATTCAGGCATGCGTGCCCTATGGGGCGAGAATAATTCCAGGCAGAGGAGGAAGGATGAAAAATAAGCACTTAGAGATGCGGTGTTGCCTGACTTGGTTTGATCGCTATCTTGTAGATCTTCATGGAACTTCTCACCGTCTTCTAACAACCCCCCCCTCCCGCCCTTCTTTTTTTTTTTTTTTTTTTGGCATCACTGGCTATCGTCATTCCCTATTCCTTGGGTTAAATTTAAGAATTTGACGCGGTCTGTTTTTTACAGATCATTCAGCCGTAACGGATGCCGTATTCCCTGCAAGTTAATGGTTTCAATGCTGCAGTGATAGGTGTCACGACCTCACTTGCGACAAGATCCATCGTTACAAAACCCAGGATGGCGATCATGTAATGCAGCTATAGCGATGAAGTGACTTGACTGATTCAAAAGAATGCTCTTGCTGGATCACACTAGACCTTGATTTACGATACCGCACTGGTATCTGCTTTAGGCGTCCCGAAGGACACGAGCCGCCGGCCGAGGTGTCTTTATAGGTAGCCGACGAACGAGACGCATGATGGAAGTCCATGCGAAATCAGGTCTACAAGTCTATGGCTATCTCTATAACACGAAGCCCAGGTCCTGGGTGATGATTCGCAATGACACCTCAGCGATCGCTGCAGCCGAGCCAGAATGCACTATCACGTAGACGAGCAGTAACAGTGAACTCACCGTGCGTGGTCGGATCTGTCCTGGCCTATAAAGTTCAGGTGCTCATTGTTTACAACTTCGTACTCAAAGAACTCGCCAAGAGCTGATGCACTGACTAGCCGCGATTGCAACCGCGACAGTTGAGGTTATCCATGCTGTCGGTACCATTGACCTTACGACTAATACGGCTTTGGAATAGGATCCCTCGCCCCATGTCCTGGTATTGCTTGTTTTAACGCTTGGTCCCCAGCCGCATGTGGCTCTTCAGCTACAGCCTGGCGTCGTCTAGCACGTACTCTTTGACATTAGGAAACGCTATTTACTATAAACTACACCGCTAAAACGGCATCGCGCAAAATCAAAGAAGGGACGGGTGGACCTAAGCACTATTCCCAATAAGCCTAGCCATGTTTCTGGCTCGAACGCTCCTAAATGATCAGCTTTGATTTTCCAAGTCCGTTAGAGGCTGCTGTGACAGACGCCCCACACACAACTGCTCAGGAGTGCTTTCGCAATGGCAAGGTTCTTGGATGGTGTCTGAGCCACGTGGGACGAGAATATCCGTACTTCTCATCCCAGACGGAGCTAAACCAAATTACAAACAAACATTTCGGAGCTAGTATCGTCCACCGTTGGTGAGCCATGCCAAAAACAGCCTGTACTTTGGCGTTTGTGCAGCTGGCGGTGTATGTTCCCGTACTATCCAGAGGTTGGTAGATGGGAAAATCGACAGGTAGCGGTTCTGGGCCTGGCTTTTTGGGCCGCGATCCAGCCTCCATCAGACCAACTGATGTGGAAATGAGGTTCCAGCTTCAACGCCATCGTGTGTGTTGCCAAGAGACTTGCGGATAGAGCTGAGAAGGGGCATTGTTGTGAGTGCCATGAAATGTCTGATGCGAATGCTACATCTTTTCCAAGCTTGTGCTGCGAATAAAAACACATCGTGAACCAAGCATATAAGGAGCTCAACCATCCCTTGTAGTCAATCAAATCTCACACCAGCAAACTCAAGCCTTCTCATTTCTCTACATCTTCACGAGCTCCGATATTTGACGATCTGTTCCTCTGCTCTGCCGGTTCTTTACTTTCACCTTCACCACCATGAGATTGTCGGTTCTCATCGCCGCTTTTGGCGGTCTTGTCAAGGCACAAGCAAACCTTGATCTCGATCTTATCGATGCTGCTCCAGCTCCGCCAAACGTCACAGTTCCTATCGGAGCTGCTGCTGCAACCGTTGTATTTTATGACGCCGATGCTGCTGCTGCCAGTGTCTCTTCTGATGTCAAGGCCAGCCCCCTTCACCAGGGAACCGCTGCCGAGACTGCGTCCGCAGTGGCAACCGCAGCGCCGAAGGCGAAGAAGAGTCTTGTCCAGCGAACATCGAACGCTTGCAGCCCTCAGCCACTCGGCTCCGGCCCCATGTCGACCCCTGACACCGCCGCCGGGTTTTTGAGCTTTAAAGACCTGTCCGATGCTGCCAACAATGCCCCAACCCCCGATGGCTATGTCAACACATTCAAGAACCTACAAGCCTCCAGCAGTGCCTACGGCTACATGGGATATACCACGCTCAATGCCTATGACACGAAGGTGTGCGCCTCCAAGTGTGATGCCATCAACGGGTGCATTGCGTTCAACATTTACTTCGAGCGCGACCCCTCCCTTGTAAGAATTCTCCCTTCCTAATCATTGCGGTACAGCGTCTCATTTCATACAGGATCCTGCCGATAGTTGCCCCAATCCTCCCAGCACCAATGTCATCAAGTGTGTTTTCTGGGGAGGTCTTGTCAGTCAGAGCAACGCCAACAACCGTGGCCAGTGGCGCAATCAGTTCGAGGTCGTCATTGCTGGATCCAACGGCTACGTAGTCAAGCACGCCGATGATCAGCCCGGATACAACTCCGCGGTTGATTTGGGAAACGCCGCCATCAACGCACCCCTCGATTGCGGTGGTTTCGATACCTACATGGGTTCTAAAATCTTCACCAGCGGACCCTTCGATCCCAAGCTTTGCGCCACTGCTTGCACTGCCCAATCCGAGTACAACCTGGCCCATCCTCCTCAGAACGCTCCAGCGCAGACTTGTCAATTCTTCACCACTTTCTTTGTCCTGAAAAACGGGATTCCCGAGGGACAATACTGTGCTCTGGTAAGTCTCATCACGTCTATGCTCTTGATATTCCGTAAGTCATCTCTAACACGAGGCAGTACTCCAAGTCTTGGGACACCAGCTACGCTACTAACACGGGTCAATGGCGTGGTAATGATCAGTACACGATTTTCCACAGCTATTCGTACACCAACGCAACAGATGCCGGAAAGCCCAGAATCCCTTGCCCCGTTGCCAGTGCCAGCTCCACCATCGTCAAATCCAGTCTGCAGCCCTACTGCTCGACTCTTCTGGGCTACACAACTCCCACCACGACCGTGACCCAGACTGCTTTCTCTACTGTGGCATCGACTACCATCATTTCCACCGTCACTCCTCGCGCAACTACAACAACCACTTCAACCGAGCTAGTTGCTGTTACCAAGCAAATGAAGCGTGAGCTGCCTCCTCGACCCACTACCAGTTGCCTTCATGACGACCACTCTTCTTTCGACTACTCTCGCCACGTTGAGCGGGATGTATGGGAACGCGATGGTGCGCCGCTCGTCAACGGCAGCATGGTGGATGGCCAGTACGTTGACGTCGTCATCTTGCCCGATACCACAATGACCGCAACAGCATCGGCAACGATGGATGCCTCCATGTCTAAGAGAAAGGCTCGTCGCGATGGAACTCCTCCTGGTCTGGCTGGCTTCTCAGGTATGTACTCCCTCTTCAGACCGTAAAAGCTTCATCACACTAATGCACATAACAGCTGACGTCGTCTCCTCCGCTTGCTCCTTGCTTGCTACCCCCGTCACCACGACTGCTACTGCTTCCACAACAAAGACCGAGACTGTGGTGACCGGTGCGGCTCTTGCGACAACTACGGCACCTACCAGCACCGTTGTCGTTGTTCAGACCGTCACTTCCACCACTACTATCAGCGTAGCACCCAACGCGCCCACTGGTGCGATCGGTTACCTGACTGTCAGCCCTGTTGTGAACAGTAACTCCCGTTACATTCTCTCCGACCCCGCAACACATATGACGGACAACTACTACAAGCAAGGCAGCCGTGAGACTTTCATCGTTGCTGCGGATGGCACCCTCTACTCGGTCACCAATGACTCTTACTACTACTTCTATCTTACCGAGTATGATGTGCTGTTTTGGTCTCGCGATAAGAAGAGCGCCATTGCAGGATTTTCGGCCACTCCTCTTGGTAATGGTAATTCCAAAGTTACTCTAAAGGTCAACGGCCAAACCAGGAATTTTTGCTTGGCTCAGGCGTCGACCGGCGACGGAAACACATCCACAGGCTTGCATATCCATCATTTCACCGCTTCGAAGTCAACGCGGAGTGGTTGCATTGATGTTGATTTGATCATCGTCCCTGTGTGAGAGACGTTGACAGTCGGTAACAATAAGGGGGTTTCAATTTTGAAGATGTCCTGTTTGCGGATATTTTTGTTAGCCTTGTCGACTTCTACACCGAAAGACTCTTATAATTTGGGTTTGAGCGATCAAATTCCACCGTCTTGAAATACATTTAATAGCAATCACTTCTCTTTATAGTCTCAAATTTGAGTCACCTTGTTTTGCTTTTTGCTTTCTTGCAAAACCGCATTCACAAACAAGCCTGCGTCGTTTTACGTTGTAGCGACAAACCTTGTCCGCAATCTAATCCTACACTTCGTCTCTTGTCCACATTTGCAACTGATTTGGAGCCATAATGCCTTCGCTTATTAATGCGAATTCCGTTAGTCCTTGGGTACCCGGGATCATGTCCCAAGAAACCAAGCGTTGAATCTCTACGTCTACGTTAGCGACTTTGCGCAAGTACGTTTTATCTCATCATTTGATAAGCTTGCCCCTAGATGCTCAGGGACTGACGGACCAAACTTGTGGCAGTGTTGTCACTTAGTAGGAGGTCGACTAAGCTAACATGTAACTTTCTGAAGATCTAGAGCCAGGAGTCCTACAAGAAGCAGAAGTGCCAATGGATAAGTTCATGACTGTCGATAAGGATTGTTGGACTAGCTCTCATGTATTTGCCATCCGAACTGGAGCTCATTGCACCCAGCCCTTCGTGCCAACAGTCGGCTTTGATGCGGAACCAGCGTAGAAGGCTGCAAACGTTGACATCATATCTATCAATTACTCAGACCGCTTTGCACTACCAGTAAATCTAGATTAAGGCGACGCCTTACTCGCGCCGTGTGAGCAAGAAATGTCCAGTAGCGGTAAGGAACCAACCTGCTCATTACCACCCTGCTGCCTCAGGAGCAGGGAGTCAGTCTTACTTGCAGCACTGCTAGACCTCAATTTGGAAGGCGAAATCCGATATCAAGCGTCGATAGTAACATCAGCGGCTGAGTTCCAGGGGTCGTACCGCCACTTGGGGGCATTTGCTTGTGACATAGAACCACGGGAATAGCCTTGCATTTTCATCGCAGGAATATCCAATAAACCAAGGTCACAAATTTAATCTAGACCCTGAAATGCCTTGCCATCAGTAGCAAGTTACAACGACTGCATGCGCCATCTCGTATTCGCCAATGTCTTGGCCTGCAGAGCTACGGCACGGTAGCCGGCAAAAGCTTATATATCTCGAACATAGATTTGCTTATTTCGACTGTTGAATCAAACTCTCTACGACAATCACGTCCTCGGCAGACTACAATTTTGTTCAGGGAAAGCTTAAAAGTAATATGTTATCCACCATTGCACAGCTGCTTTCCAGCCGCTGCCGTCGCCTCAGCATGCTCTCTACCAACTGAGCCAATCTCAAACAGCATCACCACAGGATTCGGCGTCCAGGTTCAAAAACCCGCTGCGCCCATAGTTCACAATCGTTACATGAATCTGTGGTCGGCAGGCGGAGGAGATCAGCATCTCTACCTTAGCCCTGCTGGTGACGCAGCCTTCAACCTGACTCTTGATAATGGAGTTCTTTCGAGAGGCATCATTCACGCGGTGATCAATGGAGAGGTAATTTAGTCCAACCAAGACAACGATGAGACGCTGATGCCATTGACCAGTACACCGCAGACGACAACACCACTAAGCTATTCATGACCCAGCGTGGCGACCCTAAGGCTTACTTTCAGCCTATCTACGGCTGCAACCCAGACACAGACGCCGTACTGATCGAGCTGGACTTCATCTCCAGAGCCGCCCTACCGGGTGGTTTTATTTGTGTCAGGAGCGCGTCAGGAGACAGGCATGAATTCCGTTATTCTCCCCCGGGAAACACTGGTTAGTAGCACTTACGTTTGGACATTGAAGCAATTCTAAATATCCAATCCAGCGGTTCGTGAGGATCGTCCGTGTTACGAAGTCACTCTGGCGGTAGTTGATGCACCAGCCTCTTGACTATTCTAGGAGTGAGGACTAGATCAAGGGCGGATTTATAGAAACCCCGCTTTCAAGCAGAGCACACCTCCTGACCAGGAAGGTCGCTTCCTATCTATGAGTGTAACTCATCAGATTGTTCTTTAATGAGTTAAAAGCCGCTCAGTATATCTGATTGCATCGAGACTGGGTCGCTATCGGGAATAATGGCAAGGGAGTAAGATTTTGCAATGACGATTTTTGTTTCATCTATGGAATATGTGAAATTGAAGTATCCCGACGGGCACGTCTTTGGACTCATAACGACGCGGCGTCTTTGAGCAATATCACCATCGCCGTATTATCTGGATGTGATTAGACTTTTCAATGACAATCATTCTGACTGAAGAACGAGAGCTGACGATAGCTATGCCTAATGAGGGCCCTTAATGTTTACTTCAAACTTTAACTTGTAGCGACCTCTTAGCTTCGGAAATCTTGGCTGGACGTATCAAAGCAGGCCGTTCATTGCATCATGGATCCTTGGCATAACAGCCTTCCAGAACCCCTGACCCAGCTTCAGTTGATAAGCAAGCTCAGAGGGTATTTAACTCCTTTATAACAATGAGAACCGGCTTCTTTATTGCTGATGGGCTTGGGAGGAGGTTTCCAATCGCAGCGGCGGTTTTGACGACATTGATGAACGAGTATGGCATCACTGCCGCTGGAGCTCATCGAGCACTCTCTAAGTGCACTCACTGCCAGAACCCAGAATCTTTTCGCGATGACCACTCAAATGATGTACGCTCCAGCCAAAAGACCTCACGCACCTGTGTCGACTGTCAAGACGTGTATGCGCGGTAGCGCAGCCGTTTCTCTTTCGCCACTATTCAACCAACAGGAATCTACCGCCACAGCAGAACTGCAGCGCTCGGGGACACGTTCAAAGTTTGCCCCGAGAAGCTGACAACTAACCGGCATTCCTACACACTAAGATAAATCAACCCGATTTGGCAACTCATATCAAAAGTCTTCACTTTGTCGAGAGGGATGAGATTGGTGGTCCGACACCAGATCTAGCCCCATTCTTGTTCGCAGCAAATCAGCAGATCGGAGCACGCCCCGACATAACAGCATCTTCAGACCAAGATCTGGCGGAGATCAAACCAGCCCGAAGTCCTGCAACGTATCCAACGGCGGGATTTCACCCCTGGCTAGAATAATTGGCCATCCTCCTGGCTCCCAACGTTGAGATGCTGCCTGTCGCCCGCGGCAGCTTTTGTCAATACGAAAATGTCAGAGACAGTGGTCTCTCACTGCCTACGCTCGAACTAACCTGCCTGAGAGGTGTCAATCGAAACCAGCACGGTCACGAAGCTTCTGGTCTTCTCAATGCCACACCAAACCTTTGCAACCTTCACTCTACATGATGCAGTTTGTTGACGGTCTGTGCCCCTGGGCCCTCAGCAAACCGTGGAAGTTAAAGCTGGATAGTCTATAGAGGCTGGAAGTGAGCGAGACCGGGTTCGAGGATCTTGCACTTCCGGTTGCCTGCTGCCCGAAACTACGGGAACTGGAGGTGACGGCTATCAACATCCATCGGACCGCCGGTTGCGACTACTGGGATGTTTCCAAGTTGTTGCAAACACTGGGTTTAGTGCAACATCAGCTCCGGAAGCTTCGCCTCACGCATTCCCCGAGCCAACGGTCTGGCGCGGATCAAAGACTGGTAGCGAGTGGCACCGCATCCTGGTCGTTTCGCGATTTCTTCCGGCTTGAAAAGTTAGCTTTCGATCAGGAAGCGATTGAGTGCCGACCGAGATTCGCACAGAACGAAGATAACACCTCAATCTCAGCCGGTATTGTCAAAACTTTTCCGTCGTCATTCAAGGCCCTGCATGTGACGTACGTGGACAAGAGCTTTATGAGAGAGCTTAAACTTCTCGCAGGCGCCTCTGTGTCGTGATGCCTTCAGCATCGCCCGTTCCTAGCGCGGCACGTGACTAATATCAGCTCCGGAGCGACCTTTTTCTAGGGGTTATTCCTCTAACTATAGTTATAAGTAACTATGTTATAGCTACTCTTATTATAATAGAATAAGCTCTTTAGTAACGCCCTATAAGATATTTCTTAATAGTTATAAGCCTAGCTCTAACTAGACCTCTAATTACTATTTTAAAATAAGCCTTTATTATTAAAAATACTTATTAAAACTTCCTTTCTCTTATTCCTTCTTTCCTCTTTATTATATACTATTCTCTATTATTATAAGCCCTTAGTTTCTAAATAACCTTAATTATAATATCTTCTATTATTATTATAATAATATTATACCGCCTAATTATATATAGGGACTTTACTACTTAGTATATAATAATCTAAGCTAAAGCCTAAGCTATTAAAGTCTAGAAGTATATTAACTTAGATAACCCTAAGGGACCTTTATACTTAGGTAAGACCTTATTAAAAACCCTAACTCTTAATATATATATTACTAAGTAAAACTAAGATATTAATACCTAGTACCTATAAGAGAAGAGCGCTTATAATTAATATATTACTTTATTTAACTAGGAGGCTCTAGAAGAAGCTATTATTAATACTACTTCTAGAACTACTCCTAAGTCTATTATTAGGATATAAATAATAAATAAATCATAACCCCTTTAGCTTCTAGCTACTCTAGTTATAATTATAAAAAAAACTATAAGTATATAGGAATAATACTTAGAGTACTTTTATTTACTCGCTATATAAAAGTCTAACTAAACCTGCGAGGACTAAGAGTTTAAATAGATTAACTATCTAGTTATAGAGACTATTACTTATAATATTATTATATCTATATATATAGAACTTCTCGCTAAAGGGGATATAACCCTTAATAGCCTTATTATTAATCTTAAATATCACTACGCTCCTAATAAGGCTAGTACTCTTATTACTATTTAAGAGGAATATATCTAAGTCCTTAAGAAAGTAAATAGGAGTATTAATCCTAATACCTAGATTAAGGACTTTAGGGATATCTATTTTTATATTACTTAGCTTAAACCTCTTAAAGTAAGTAGTACCCTCGTTTTAAAAGATTTTCTTTAAGTAATAAGTTATTACTTTATACCTACTTTAGCTAATATAGAGATTATAGATATCCTTAAATAAGAGTAAGCAGGGATACTAGTCTCTAATATAAGCTAATATACTAATATATTTAAGGACCTCTTATATAAGGATATACTCTACTTAAGATTATAAGAATAAAACGCTAGGGTCTTTATAACGCTAGCTAGCTATACGGACGAGGCTAACCTATTAAGCGTTCCTATAACTTATAACTCGTCTAATAGTAAATAATACCTATATAGGTTAAGCTATTAATAGCTAAGTATTAATTATAACTACTTAGAAGCTACCTTAACTAGACGTTACTAGAAGGGCCCCTATATATTAGTAGTAGATATATAAGTAGCTTAGATCTATAACTAGTTAAATAGTAACCTACGCTTTGCTAATCTTTATATTAAACTTACTTATAAGGGCTAGCTATACGCTATACCCTATAAGGGTAAGAACTACTAAAATAATAAGGGGGGTAATAAGGGTTTATCTAAGAAATCTAATATAGCCCCTAGCTACCCTACTAATATAGTAGTAGTTACTTTCTATATAACCCTCTTAAATAAGGTTAAGGATAATATAGTTAACTTAGATAAAGAGCACCTAAGTATCCTTATAACCCCTTACTTAAAACCTTATATATTATATAAATCTATAGTCCTAGATAACTATAAAGGGATATACCTTATTAATAATAAGTCCCTACTTATCCCCTTCTTAATTAGGTATTATTATAAAGAATAGATTAGTTCTAGAATAGCTTTATACTTAGTTATTATAAAGGGTATATAGATTATTAAAAACGCTATTAATAGCTTAAAAAGCGCGAATATAGAGAACCTTATGCTCTATAATATAAGATATATAGAGAACTTTTATATTAATATTATCTCTAAAGCGCTACTTTAGAAAATAGGTATCTAGTATTTAGGGTATAACTATATACTTTGCTTTAGAACCTATAAAAATAGCGTTATAGTTAAGAAACTCGTTAAGAAAGCAAACCTCACCTTCCTTAAATATAAGCCTCGTTCCTTATACTCTATACCTAAGTAGATCCCCTAAAGTATTAATATTATTATTAATAATATAAACTATATACTTATAATATATAAGTATACCTCTTTTATATTACTACTAGACCGGAGCGATCATATAATACTTTAGTACTTCTAAAGTAGCTACCTTAGCCCTAAGGCTCTTAAGCAGCTAGTATATATTACTTAGGGGGTAAGGATTAAGAGCCTA
Source organism: Colletotrichum ledebouriae (assembly GCA_036785755.1). NCBI lineage: Eukaryota > Fungi > Ascomycota > Sordariomycetes > Glomerellales > Glomerellaceae > Colletotrichum > Colletotrichum ledebouriae. Next base: position 14,244 of record JAVHLU010000027.1, read on the forward strand.
ATATACCTATAGTACTAATATCACGTAGTTATATATACTAAATAAGTGATTTTAAGACGAATATTAGAAGATAAAGTAATATACCCTTATTATAGAATCGCATAGGATCTATTTAACTACCCTAAAGGCTTTAACTAGAACTAGTAGCTCCTTATGATTAAGGATAAATATATTAGTTAGCTCTTCGTATTCCTACGTATTAATAAGACCTATAGTAGCGTTATACTCGCTTTATATACTTTTAAGTAATAAGTATCTTAATAGAAGGGACTTTCTATTTATAAGATTAGATAAGACGTTAAGAGGTTAGTAATTTTACTTATAAGCTATATAGGATATAAGGATTAGACCTATATAGAAGAAATAGAGGTTAAAATAACCCCTCTATATATAAAAGAATTAAATAGTAGAGGGGAATAGGCTAGTTAGGAAGTTATAACTTAAATAATTAAGATACTTACTATAGCTAGCTTACTTATAGAACTATAGGCTAAGATAGTACTAGTAGTAATAACGTTTTATAATATAAGCTTACTTAAGCCCTATAACTAGTATTCGCTACTATAGATTAAAGAGGAGTAGTTCTGCTAGTACTTTTGCTAGTAGTAACCTAATAATAGAGTAGCCCTAACTTATAACCTTCGCCCTTACTAGGGATATATATACGCCTATAGCTACTATATATACCCCCTTAAGAGGGAACGAGAGAGAGGAATTAATAAGAGAGACTTTAAGGTAATACTATAGGGATATATTAGATACCTAGTAGAATACGTTCTAAACGCTTATAACTTATATAAGGTCTAGATCCCTATATTATAAATAGGTATTCTTATATAGAAGGTAATATTTAATAAATAAACTTTCTATATAAAGGATAAAGTAAAAGAGGCTATCCTAGAACACGTTATTTATAAGATAGTAGAAGAGATTAAAAGGCTTATATTATAAGTTAACTTTAAACTCTAGATCCTAGGCGTTATAAATAAGGATAAAGCTATATTAATACTTATAATTAAATAATTACCTATACTAACCCTCGTTCTAATAACTAAGTCTCTAAATAGAGGAATCCTAAAACTTCTAAAGGGATAGGTAAGTTAAAAGGGGGGGTAGCTATTATCCCCTAATCCTATACTAGAGCTAAATAAAAACCTAGCTCTAATAGATAGAGTAATAAGTATAGTATATATATTAGAAATAAACTATATATATAAAGCTATTAGGGAAGTTAATTCTAAAAGAGGAAAGGTTAAGGATTATATTATAATTAAACTACTTCTTAGTTTATAATATATTTCTAAAGTAAGTAAGAGTAATAAGAATAAACCTTTAGATAGGAGGCCTTTAAATCTACTAGTATAACTATACTAGGATAGTAAGGAGAGGGCTAATACTAAATAGAGGTCTAACTAGGTATATAACTAAGAGGGCTATAACTAAACTTATTAAAGCTAATAACTATATAATCTATTACTTAGTAACCTATAACTAGGAATAATAAAAAGCAAATCCCGCTCTAGTTACTAGTTTTTACTCTAATATTATATAGAGCAGGAGTAAGTATTTAGCTTCTTTAAGACCTTTATATCTAATTAGTAAAAAGCCTTTTTAGAAGCTAGTATAGGATATTATATACTCTATAGCTATGTTTATACTACTATTCATAGCATAAAGCCCGCTTATATAACTATAATAATCTATAAACGTCTTACTACTAATAACCTTACTAAGCTACCTCGCTTATAAAAAGAACTTTTAAACCTCCTATAAGGGCTCTAAACTTACTTAAAAGAAGTAGGTAAAGTTAAAATAGATAAATTATAGTAAATAGATATATAGCGCGTTATTAATTAAGAGATAATAATAAAGAGACTAATCCCTTTAAAGTAGGTATTTACATATAAATTTAATAAAAATAATATCCTTAATTAGTATAAAGTAAGGATCTATATTTAAGGCGATTAGTAAGAGAAGTTACCCCTTAAATAGATTTATATAGTAACCCTTACTACTTATACCTTTAGAGTAGTAATAGAAATTATTATATAATTTAACCTCGAAGTTAAATAATTTAATATTATTAATATATTCCTAAACGCCTCCTATAACCTAAATAAAAACCTAATTATTTATAAGTTACTAGATAGCTTTAAGTAGCTTAGAAAGTATATTAAATTACGCTATACGCTCTATAAGCTAAGGGACGTGCTACTACTCTAGTATAAGGAGTTCTCCTTAACCCTTTAGTATCTAGGCCTTATACCTATAAGTAAAGAATTATATCTCTTCTAATTAACTAAGAAGAAGGTTCTCGCTATCTTCTATATAAATAACTTCCTTATCCTATTTATAAGAACTATAAAGAAATAGTATAGAGAGTAATTACTAGCCTAAAGGAAGTATATAAGTTAAAAGAATAAAGCCTAGTTAAATACTATCTTAGAGTTAGGGTTATTTATAACTAAGCTATATAAAAGATATACCTTTTTTATAACTAATATATTAAGTAAGTTATAAAGAAGTTTAATTTATCTAACTTAAGAGTACTAATAAACCCCTTTTTAAACTTACTACTCCTAAAGAGTAAAATAGTAATAATACTATTAGAGGTAAAGAGTTTCTAAGAGAAGATTAGCTCTATACTCTATACTACTATTATAATCTAACGTAACGTCGCTTTTATATATTCCCTACTTTTAGGATTCCTAATAAACCCCGCTCCTTATTACTATACTACTACTAACTAGGTTATATAATATTTATATTATACTTATTACCTCGTAATACGCTTTAGTAATATAGGGAGTAGATAGGTATTATTAATTATAAGTAACGCTTTATTTATAAATAGTAAGGAGATATAGAGGTTATCTTAAGGGTATATAATCTCGCTCTTTAGAGGACCGATCTAGTAGAAAGCTACTTAATAAGCTATAGTTATAATATTAATAATAGAAGTAGAGCTTCTAAGCCTTAAATATACTACTAAGAAGATAATTACTCTTTAGAAGCTATTTAGGGATATCGCTCTTAAACTTAGTAATATCTAGAAGATTTATTATAATAAATAATAGATAATTCGTCTTATAATAAGTAAAAAGGAATAGATCTTAACTAAGCTATAGTATATTAATATTAAGAATATATAGCTATAATAAGAATATATTAGAGGATCGTTTAGTATAATATATATACTAATAAATAATATACTAGCTAATAGTCTTATAAAGGTTCTTAATTATAAGAAATTTAAATAGTTCTATTTACTTCTTAATCTAAAAGATATATAGAGAATAATTATAATAAATAAGAGATACTTTAAATAAGTATTAGAGGGCTAGTAGAGCCTAATTTTTAATTCATTTATAGCTTACTAGCTAGGGAGCTTAACGTTACTCTTATAGGAGTAAAAGAAATACGATCTACCCCGAAGGGCTACTTTAAAACGCTAATTTTCTACTACCTAACCTTAGAGGATTTACTTATACTAATTTATTAGGATATTATATAAGGGTAGTAATACCTCTAGTAAATATATACTAATAAAACTATTAACTATATAGCGTACTATAGTAACTATATTACTAATAAGTAGATAAGGTATAGGTATACCTGCGCTAACTACTAGGGTTCTAAATAGAACTAGAGCGGGAGATAGAGTAACGACGCTATATATACTAGAACTGCCTATTACCTTAGGAGCCCTATCTAAACCCTTACTATTACTACCCTTCTTTATTATTATAATCCCCTCCTTCTAAGTAATAATAGCTTTATAAAGCATAGCTTTCCAATAAGCAAGGGTCTATAGGTTATATTAGAAAATAGTTATAGAAACGAAGTATATATAGAACCTTACTTTTCTAACTACTAGGTTATTTAAAATCTTAGCTTTAGTATATTAATAAGCTATAATAGTAATAGGGGTACTTATCTATTAATAAGGCACCTTACTCTTATAATAGTAGTTATACTTACTTATTATACTAAGTAAGTACTTTCTATTTAATAAGCTTAAGAGCTTACTTAAAATATATTAAAAATAGTACTTATTAAATAGGGGTATTTACTCTACTTCTATATTTCTATTAGGGAGAGGAGAGCTAAGAGGAGGCTCTAAACTACCCTTACTAGTACCCTCCTCCTTATCTATCTCCTGGGGGATTATAATAATAACGAGGTTAATAATATTCTATTTAATAATTATAATAATAAAAGGATTATAACTTACTAAAAGCTATCCTCTTAAATTACCTAAGAGGGTAACCCTAGGGCCTCTTAAGCTATAAACCCTTACCTTTAGAGCTACTCTCTATAGGTTACTTCTACTTTTTCTACTCGCTATATAGTATATTAATATATTATATATTAATAATAAGAAGGAATAATATATATATAGCCTTATTATTACTCTCTAGGGGAGGAGGGCGCGCTCCTCTATCCCTAGCTTTATTCTTACTTTTAGTAGTATATACCTTCTTAAGGGCTATAGCCCGACTAGTCTTCTTTTTAAGAGGTTTTTATAAATATATTAGTATGTTATAATAGCCTTAAGATCGTTATATAATATAAGCGCACGCGTGCGCGTATAATAAGGTTATTATTAGAACTAAAATTAGGTATATATATAATTATTATATTATCTATAGGGAAGAGTTAAAAAGATAGGAGGGTAGCTAGGTTATTTTATTTAGAGTTAATATAATAGTAGCTACCCTACCTAAGCTAATAAGAGTTAGTAAATAAAGGGTATTATAATAATAATAGTAATAGTTATAAAGGTAGAAAACTATAACTATTTATACTTCGCCTATACCTAATATAAACGACTTTACTTTATTATCCCTTTTATAAATAGGCTTATTAATAGGTTATTTATAGATATATCGCTTTATTTAGGTATTTTAAGGGATATTATATAATTGGGCGCTTTTCTAGTTATTACTATATCTAGGGGGGTATATTATAATACCTTTAGTATTACCTATTCCTAGCGTAGTATATAACTAATATCAGCTCCGGAGCGACCTTTTTCTAGGGGTTATTCCTCTAACTGTGGTTATAAGCGACTACGTTATAGCTACTCTTATTATAATAGAATAAGCTCTTTAGTAACTATAAATATGGCCCTATAGGACGTTTCTCAACACTCTGCTTATTGGCTGCCCTGCCTAAGGCTGGTCAAAATCAGTCTCGTTCACGGCGTAGATAAGAGAGATGCAGGACTCAAGTTTATAGACGATGTAACGTCATCCTTCAACACAGCTGGTGTTGAGGTACGATGGGATACAATTAGTGCAGGAAACATGCAACTATCATCATTTCTTGGAGCATCGGCTGATATAAAAGCAGATCAGCTCTCCCAAATAACTTCGGTCACTCCTAGAATGGAAAACATGGCGCTGCGATGCGATTTGCATGCAGTTTATCGCTTCTACAAAGGGCGTCTTGAAGTTCGATAGTGACAGAACCGAGTCATGGTATTAGACCGGTCACCGAACACGCCCACTGGACAAGATTAACACAGGCGAAAGGTTATTTGATCGCAGAATAGCTTCCAAACGCCAAGCGCCGATGCATGAAGTTCTCGGAAAGAAATGTCACCGTCAAAGGGCTCCTGTCTGTCGTACCGAGTATCATTAGCCAGCGCCCCAAGCGACCACGCGTCGATGTTCCAAGACCATGAGCTCGGTACGGCCTCTTTTTCAACGGAAAAGACACTGTCGCCGGGCTTGTAGCGACCAAGGAGCCGAGCAAAATGAAGAGGTTGAATTGGTTCTACCGACGCCGCAACTGAGGGGTTGCCGAGACCTCGCGGTGCGGGTCATATCAAGGAGTTACAAGAAGCGACTGGACGTTCCACACACGTCCCAACGTGCAACCGGCATCGCCAGGTCGGGCCATTATTTACTCGCCAGCAATTGGATGGCAGTTTCTATGCACGTAACCGGATCAAGTGTCTCTCAGCTGTCCCCTGCCGAGCTCATTCATAAAGGCCGAGCCAAACTCCTAGAAATGTCTCTTCGACGGAGAAAATTGGTCAATTCGTGTCTTGGATCAGCCTCAACGTCAGCATACCGCAATGATCCAGCACATTTGACAGATACGCATGGCGTTTTCACCGTAGAGGGCGCCGTCTCGCTCCTAAACGTCCTTGATCCATTCTCCTGCATGGTGTTAACGGCTTTGTGGATGGAATGACAGGCAGAGCTAGTGCTGATTTTGGGTCAATTGAGCGAGATGTCGACGTCAACAGGAAGACTTTGATGCTTCTGGAGCATTCGACGACGCCATTGGGCGCTAGTCTCCCGAGACATTCTGAGATTTCTGTTGACGCTGGTGCGCCAGATGGGAGAGTGGGAGGCAATGGCGTCGGACCAAGCGACTTCAAGGGTCCGGCAGAAATGATTGTGGGTGATCTGGGGTCGGTCCACAACAGAGCCACAGTTTCGTTGATGAGGTAGAAGCAGCAGTGAGACGGCGCATTTACTCGTGGCATAGCGCAGGGACAGGCTGGAGGTTACACGTTTCCCGGCTACCGTCTATATTGCAACGCAAACATTGAGATGGTCACTGTTGGGCCTAAGGAGGGACACTGCACCTGGGTACACAGTCAATACTTGGTATGGATTGTGTGGCAACGCCAGCGTACTCAGCTGGCCTGTATCTTCTGCTTCAATGAATCGTTCAAGTCATAGGAATCACAAAAAGAAATCGGGTCGATGCAGGGGCCAACAGTTTGTGACAAAGGATGGCTACTACCGAATCAACGCGGCCCGGTAAGTATTGGAAATGGTCGCGAGAGCTGGGCATGTCATCCGAGGCTCTGCATGCTGTTTGGTGCCATGCAGAGAAAGCTTTGGCCTCTCAAGCCGTGAGTCCATGGACTCCCACTTTGATGGGGAGCGGCAACGACACGAACGTGTCACAGCCCGGTAGTACTGGAGGAAACATGGTAACCCGACATGGTTACCTAAGTCGACAGGGGCGGCAAGGGCTGGGCTTGGGTTCTGGGGAAACAGAAACCACTCTACTGGTATCCTTCCACCTGTCGGAAGATCTGGGGCATCGAGTCTACGAAGTAGCAAGATCTGGCAAGCAGCAAGATGGGGGGTGGGGTGTTGATAGGAGACCCTCCTTTATGTTTCTTGTTTACGGCAAAAGCTCTTGTCCAAGATGTAACCGGGACTGCTTCCGCTGCCCGGAGGACGATGAGGATCGTAGGAGTTGTGCCTGAAGTTCAATGAGGGCCATTCTCCCGAGCGAAAGTTACGACGGAAATATGATTAGAGTGATGATACATGCTGTTCCGACACAACACGAGACTCGGCGGAAACCCCGATCCATGGGAACGATCAAGCCGGGACAAACTGAGCGTGTCTTGGTCAGAGCGTCTTAGACCGGTGGTTGAGGTCTGGTGCTGCCATGCGACGGTGGGCGAACAAGATTCAATGTGAATGGCGCATAGGGCGTCCATTGCACAGGTAAAGAAGTCATGAAGGAGCAGATCCCTGGGCTAAAGTCAAAAGGTGGTCTGCTCTCCTCCCCGCTACTTTCAAGAATGCCGTAGACTACGTTGCCTCGTTGAATTGACACTATTCTAGAAGCACTCATGACAGGTGCCACTGATGCGCACCCCGGCTTGATCCCTCCTGTCTATCGATCCGGTGGCTGCATGATTCATGCATCTTTTGCGAGATATCTGAGACCAAACTGATTGCATTATCGTGCAGAAGCAGCTGCCCGCAGCCTTTGCGACTTTGAAGTTTTGGTGAAACGTCAAAGTGGCCTCGCTTTTACTCGAGGACTGTCTCTCACCTTGATCCGTCTCTCATGTATCCATCCTTTCCCAATCATGCCAGCTCCCGTCATGTCCCATCTTTCAGCAAAGCTCGGGCTATACCAGCAGTCCGTCGATGACGACTTGCCGGCCTCCATCGCCCCCATAGAGCTCATCACGAGAGGGCGTGAGATAGCCAGCCAGCTGGACGTCACTCGAGCATGTGTTACTGGGCAACACCGAGCAAGCCTCCTTCTTCCAGACCGCAGCAGCCAAAGCTACGTTATCAGCCACAATAACGGCTGTGTGAGAGAGGGAAGCATCCCGATCGCGTGCAGAAGCAACCCTCCAAGACACGCGAGACAACGGCTACCACCATTCCAGTCGCTTTGCCCAGAGTGATTGGCTACTGAGTAGAACTTGACCAGGGGTCGACCACTGGCCAGTCTACATCCTGCCAGCCATTCAGAGTCAGCACGACCATGGCCACCTTACCCCTTACGAGAGGTGCAATCGCGCAATATGGCTACCCCAGCGACCAAATGTCTCGGAGACTTGCGCTCTCAACTCGCTCAACCACTTCACTGCCATCCGCTTCCGACACCCATATCCAGGTCTTCGGCATGATGGTACAGTTGACAGTGCTTCCCAGATTTCGCCCAGAAAACTCCTCATAAATAATGTTCAGATGCCCCTCCATTTCTTGACTGGAAAAGCCTACAGTCGTAGAAGATCAGCACCTGCCTTGCCCTCAACAGCTTCCCGGATCGTGTTATTCCAGATCCCGATCCCCCAGGTCTATAGACACGCAGCACCGGGATACAGCGCCTAACCCCTCATTAACAAGATCTATCCCGATATGTTCGATCTCCGGGAACCAGGGAGGCCGTCAACTATGAGAGCTTCCTCTTTCCCACAGTCAAAGGCCTCAACCCTGGCACCGAGTAGCTCCAGTCTTTCTGACACGGAAAAGAAGTCTGCCGTTTCAAGCGCTGCCGCATCGCTGCAAGATGTTCACATCGACTCATCTACTGAATCTATATCAACGCCGTCTGACGGCTTAGAGAAGCACCCATCTCCAAGCCAGGCTGGAAAAGAGGATGAAACTGAGTATCCTACGGGCATGAAACTGAGTCTGGTTGTTCTGGCATTGTGCCTTAGTGTGCTCGTCATGGCCCTCGGTAAGTTGTTCTTGTTTCTCTTATTTCAGAGGAAACAACTAAACAATCCCCCGTCTAGACAACTCCATCATCGCGACAGCAATCCCACGCATAACAGACGAGTTCAACAGTCTCAACGACGTTGGCTGGTACGGGAGCGCCTACCTTCTCACCACCGCATCCCTCCAGCTGCTGTTCGGAAAGCTGTACACATTCTTCAGTCTGAAGTGGATTTACCTCGGCGCCATTGCCTTTTTCGAGCTGGGCAGCTTGATATGCGGCGTCTCTCCGAACAGTCTGGTCCTCATCATCGGGCGCGCCATCGCAGGAATCGGCGGCGCGGGGATCTACGTCGGATCCCTCATCATCCTGTCCTACAGCGTCCCTCTCGGAAAGCGACCCATCTATACGAGCTTCGTCAGTAGTATGTGGGGGATAGCTAATGTCGCCGGACCTTTACTCGGAGGTCTGTTCACCGACAGTCTGTCGTGGCGATGGTGTTTTTACATCAACTTACCAATTGTAAGTATTCTCTTTCCCGCTCGCATGCCAACCGACTCTGTATTGATATAAGGACCAAGGGTGCCATCACCGTTCTCGTCATCCTCGTCTTCTTCACCGATCCCGCCCGCAAAATCCCCCAAGAGACGTGGCGCACTCGTCTAGTGCAGATGGACCCCCTCGGCAACGTGCTCTTCATGCCGGCCGTCATCTGCCTCCTTCTGGCCCTCCACTGGGGTGGCGTCACGTACTCGTGGACGTCCCCTCGAATCGTCACCCTCTTCGTCGTCTTCGGCGTGGCCATGGCGTCTTTCCTATACCTACAATACCGAGGGCGGCAAAACGCCACCGTGCCCCCTCGCGTCTTCAGGAAGCGCACCGTCTGGTCGTCAGCCTTCTTCGCCTTCAACCTCGGCGCCGCCTTCCTGCTTTCGGTCTACTTCCTTCCCATGTGGTTCCAGGCCGTCAAGGGGGCTTCTCCCGTCGACTCGGGCGTCATGAATCTCCCCATGCTCGTCGGCGTGGTCATATTCACCCTCGTCGCGGGCGCGCTGGTGACAAGATGGGGCTACTACACGCCGTGGATGATTCTCGGCTCCGTCCTCATGGCCATCGGCTACGGCCTCATCACGACGTTCACGCCAGACACCCCGACATCGCATTGGGTTGGCTTCCAGATCATCGCGGGTGCCGGGGTCGGCTTCGGTATGCAGCAGCCCTTGATGGCCGTTCAGGTCGTCCTGGACACGGCCGATGTACCTACCGGGACGGCAATCATCATCTTCGCGCAGACGATCGGGGGCGCCATCTTTGTCGCCATCGGTCAGATGGCGTTTACTAACAGACTGGTCGAGCAGATGATGGAATACGTCCCCGGGATCGATCCTCACGCGGTTGTCGCCTCTGGCGTGACTGCCATCAGGGACGTCATCGCGCCTGAACTGGCACCTAGCATCTCTCAGGCCTACAGCAACGCGCTGGCGCAGGCGTTTCTCGTCAGTGCCGTGACGGCGTCGGTGACTATCGTCGGGTCGGTGTTCGTGGAATGGAAGAGTGTCAAGGGCAAAAGCGTGCACGCGAGCATTGCATAGGCCAGGAGAAGCTCCCAGAGAGGTGGTGCAGGCATCTCTCATACATGCTTCAGTTTCTTTAGAGAAGGCGGCATAGAATGTTGTTGGCTTATGGGCTGCACGGAGTTTGGAGTAACTACAACTCATTTGTGACGTTGACGTCGGTTTGGTTGGTCTCGCACCCGTAGACAAAACGAAAGTTACTCGAAACTTTGGCCACGCGTCTGCGCTGGATGTGATTGACTGGGCGGCGCTGCTGAAAAGAATGCCGGTCATACTTGCCTCGTCGGATTCGCAACAGATAGCATCATCCGTATATGGCTCTGCATGTTTGCAGGTTGCCCAACTGAACGGCCAAAGGTTTGTGTAAAGTTAAGCTACTGGGCTGCACTTCAGGGCCGACGAAAGCGTAAGCTTAAGATTCGAGGTGCTTGGAAGCTTATCATCCACGGCCATAGACCCTGGAGATGCGTCTTGGACCGAACTTTTCCTGGGGCTCGAGCGAGGAAGGTCGGAGGTGGTTTGGCACGACGGATGGCTTCGGGATTGGAGTCCCTGACGATATATTCATTCCAGTTTTAGTTGTTTGTCGGGAGTCCACGACTTACCCCAAAATCATTGGCTGCGTGTTGACAGAATCAATTAATAATCATTCTCCTTGTCAAAGCTGTCAACGAGGCCTTCCTATCTTGTCAATCAGGCGGGCTGCGATCCATCGTCTCAGACATGAATGATATATTATTCTCAGGGCATCGTCCCTTTTCTTTTGCGACAGGGGATGGCGACGACTTCAGAGCGCCCGGTGACAGACAAGCTCTCCCCGGGTTGTGTCTTATCTATATTGCTGCATATTTCCTAATATAGTAATTCTCGGTCGAACTCGAGAGAAGTGCACCCAGCGAAGGGACCGTCTTGTGTTCGTGGAAACCTTCATAAATGAGTCTTTTCTTCAAGGCAGCAACTTAGTCGTGACCTCGGCCGAAGACCGCGGTCGAACCACCACCACCAATAAACCAGGCCCGTGAAGTTTGATAGATGGGAGGAGGGATGGGTCATCGTGCGCCGTGCGCCGCGCTAAGTCGACGACAGTCTCGCGGTCAGCCGAGCAAGCGGGATATATCACGTCTCGCTAATCGGATTCTTAGTCGGGGGTAGCCACCCAGTAGTCTATTGTTATAAACTAGTGCGGTGCAGAGTAATAGAGTTAGTATAGTTAGGTATATCTAAGGTTAAATATTCTTCTCTAGCCTAGCCCTCTAACTATTAGATAAGGGCTAGAGGACTTATCTAGGGGTTACCTAATACCTCCTTATAGCTTCTAACTCCTATAGACTTCCCTAACTTAGCTTACTAAGCCCTTTTCTTTATAATATTATCCTAGCTTATAATATAATCCCCTCTCTCTAAACTAGTCTACCCTTAGATTAGTTTATTCTATAGTTATCTAGAGGGTACTTTATACCTCCTTATAGGATTTTATAACCTCTTAGTTTCTATAGGTCTAGAATTTAATATCCCTTATCCTAGTTATATAACTCTTTTTTAAATAGCTAGGTTATTTAGAGGAGTAGTTAACTAGTAATAGGGTACTTATCCTCTACCCTAGCTATTCTTATAGCTCTTATACCTAAGTAGTAAGGGACTTTATAGCTTAGAGGAGTAATAAGCTAGTAATAAGGTATACCTATACTCTAACTACTCTTATAGCTTTATTAGATAAGTCTAGGATTACCTAGTAGTTATCTAGATAATTATAGCTAACTTCCCTTATAAGGGTTACTCCTTTTTTTATAAAGCTATACTAAAATATATTATTATTTAGGCTCGTTTTTATTACTTTAAATTCACCCTTAGAATTATTATATTTCCTACTTATTATTATATTTTTAATACCTTTATAAGAGTAATAAAGATATTCTCCTTCTAGGGATAAAGAAAGTCTTTATTATAATATAGAGTATTACTAGTAGTTATCTAGTAGTTATTTAGTACCTCTTTATACTTAGTAAAATTAGCTAAAGCTAAATAATATAATAATCTAGAGATTATCCTCTTTTTAGCTATATAAAAGCTTAGTTTTAATATTAAGTTAAAAATATATAAATATTATTTACAATTTCACCCTATTAAAATCTCTCCTTCTTACTTCTTTAGATTTATAATACTAATATTACTACTAATAACTTATTATTAGCCCCCTATTCCCCTATTAATAACTTTATCTTAATTACTATATAAGAAATTTATTATTATATCGTCCTCTACTACTAACGCTACTAACGCTACCCCCTACCCCGCTACTACGCTAGATATTACTAGTATCTCTATAATAAGTAAGCTCTAGGTATACTCTTACTACTACTACCTCTTAGTATAAGTAAAGTAGGAGCTACTTATAGATATAAATACCGAGCTTAAGCTCCTTATAAGCTTAATTATATACTTTAAGAGTAATAGTAAGTATATAGCCCTTAGCTAGTACTTAGCTAGTATTTATCTAGTACTCTACTAGCTTTAAGCTCTAAGTTAGTTACTAATTTATAGATTTATTACTAATTTATTTATTCTTTAGGCGCCTCTACTAAATATAAGTATTATATTAAAATAAGTAATAGAAAGGCTTATATTAATATTAGTTTTACTCATTATTTTCTAGTTCTTAGCTACTAACTTCCTATAGCCTACTTATTATATAATAAGCGCTACTAATAAGCTTAAGCGCTTAATAAATAAAAGCTATTCTAAGCCTAATATTTAGGCGTAGTATACTAAGAATAAGGTAGGTTATCTAGTACTTTCCTAGTACTTTACTATTAGTTTTTAATTATATATAGGAGGAGATCCTCGCTACTTAGCTTATAGTTAAGAAAGCCCTCTAAGCTAAAAAGAATAAAGCTAATATTATACCTAAGAAGTATAAAGCTAAGGAGGTAGAGATCTCTATAGAACTAGAGGATTACTAAGTAAGCGCCTTAGAGGAGGCTACTACTTACTAGTAGCGCCTTACTAAAGAGGCTAAGAAGTAAACTAAGTTATTATATAAGTAGTATAAAGAGCTTACTTATTACTATACTATAATAGAGTAGCTAGTATAGAAGTAGCTAGTAATATAAGAGGTATAAGCTAAGTATACTAAGGAGTTATTTAACTCCTATAATAAAGTTATAAGTTTATTTAAGCCTTATTAATACCTCCCTAGTATTTTATTAGTTATTATTTCTAACTTAAAGTAGAATTATAAGGCTTTAGCTATTATATCTATTATAAGGGGAGATAATAATAATAATAATAATACTAAGAGTACTAGGACCTAGTAAGCTTAAAACTTTTAGGAGCGCCCCTAGTAAGCTACTAATAACCTCTAGGTAGTAGTTAGTTACTTTTAGATATTTTTCTAATCTCTTTTCGCCTTATTAGGGGCTTTTAAGCTAGTAAATTAAGATACCTAGCTAGCATGCCCTATTTCTACCTAACTACTAGCTACCTATTAAGTTATTTATTAAATTATATAGTAATTATAATACTTTTACTTATAATTAGGCTTTATAATCGCTTTATAAGTCTATTAATACGTTATATTATAGCTCCTATATATTATCTAGTTCGCTATAGCCCTTCTATTTAATAAGGTACTAATAGTTATTTCTAGTGCCCCTATAGGTAATAATATAGTCTATTATATAGACGTTATTATTATTATTAATTAGGATATCTTATAGTAAAACAGCTAAGCTAAAAAAGGGTTCTAATTATATAGGTGCGAATATATTATAGATTTAGTATTTTTTATCTACCCATAGCTTATATACCTATTCCCTATTAATTACTTATTAGATCCTAAATAGGCTTAAATATTTATTAAAAAGTTTATAAGAGGGCTGCCTCTACTTAATATTTTTAATTAAAAGTAGGATAAGGTCTCTTATAGTAAAAATAATAAGGGTTCTCTTCTAGTTATAGAACTTATTATATATTTTATTATACTTCTATAGTAAGTTAGTAATAGCTAACCTCTAGGTAAGTAAGCTATAGATTCTCTTATATACTACTAGGACTAAAACCTTTAACTAAGGTTTAATATTATTAGGTCTATAAGGGGAATATCCTATTAGTAGTTTAATAGGTAATATCTTAGTAGCTTTATAATAGGAGTTATTATAAACGAATTAGGCTCGGTTAAGCTACGTTTCCTAGTTATCCTAGTTAATATTATAGAAAGTCCTTAAAAAGTACTTAATACTCTAGTTCTAGCGTTCTATTTAGCTATTAGTTTAGGGATAGAAAGTAGTACTAATCTTCTTCTTAATAACTAGTAAGTAGTATACTTTAGACTAGAAGTTACTAGTAAATAGTAATCCCTAATTATATATAATAGCCTCTAGGAGCCTAAATATAAGGAAGATATATTTAGTTAGTAGCGTAGCTAACTTATTAGTAGTAAGTAACTCCCTAATAGGGATATATAAGGAGTATTTTATAAACTAGTTAATAATAATAAGAATACTATTATATAGCTTATTTATTACTATTAGAGATAGTAGTAGTTTTATAATAAAGTTAATTAATATCTATTAGAAGGGCTAGCTAGGTATTGGTATAAGTATAAGTTTACTATATAAGAGGTAGTATCTTAACTTTATTTATTAATATATTATACATATCTTAATATATTCCTTTATATTACCCTTCTATATATTCGAGAAAGACGATTTTCTAATCCTCTTTAGTAACTTAGTAACCCCTTAGTAACCTCTAGATAGTTTATTATAAAGGGCTCTAAGGACTTTATTTTAAAGTAGGTAGTTATTAGGGATATATAAGCCCTCCTAGTGCCTTAGGGTATTAGTATAATCTAATAACTACCTTATGCCTTATTATTCCTACTCCTTATTAATATAAAAGGAGTCCTTTTATTAGGCTTCCTTAACTTATTCCTAGAGTAAGGGTATAAGTTATTCTAGTAAGGTATTTAGTAGTTAAGCGCCTTATTACTACCTAATACTTACCCTCTAGATAGTAGTATTATTAAAATATTATAAGAAGTCTTATAGGAGCAAGTCCCTAGCTTTATTAATTTCTATATCCTCTAGGGTATAGTTAGGTCTCTATAATAGACTATTAGCTAGGTTATAATAACCTAGCTATTATTTAATTTTAAAGTTAAATATTAATAGGTCTTATAATAGCTAAGCTTAGTAGCTACTAAGCGTCTTTTTATTAGCGAGGTATTAGTAACCTAGGTAGTTAGTAATAAATCGGATATAATACTAAGAGTAAAGTAAGTAATGCTATTACCTTATTACTACCTCCCTAATAGCTAGTAGTTTTACTTCTAGCGTGCTATAATATAATTACACGCCTTTAAGCTTCTAAGATATAAATACTAATAGTCTCTATATATCTCCCTCTAGCTAGCTTAGTATTACCCCTATTATAAAGTCTAATATATTAATTTTAACTCGAATTAGGAGTATAGGATTAAAGTAGTATAGTATAAGCGCTTTTATAAATAAAGTGCGGAGCTAGTAGAAAGTAACTAGTACCTCCCTAGTTATTACTAGCTATCCCTTAGTTATATTAATAAGTTAGTTAGTAAATAAGCTATAAATCTTAGAGTAGTTCTTAATAAATCTCTTATAGAACCCTATAAATCCTAGAAATTACTAAATCTCTTATATTATAATAGGTACTAGCTATTTAGTTATTACCTAGACCCTCTTATATTCTATAGTAACTCTATTTACTAAGACTATAAACCTAAGGAATTTAATCTCCTCCTTATTAAATTTATACTTATTAGGGTTTATATAGAGGCTATTAGCTTCTAACTAGGTAAGTACCTATCTTATAGCTTCTATATAGGAGTCTATATTATTAGTAAAAATTAAGATATTATCTAATTATATAATATAAATAATATTAATTAGGCTTATAAATAACTTATTAATAAATATCTAGAAAGTAGCGGGTATATTAATAAGCCTAAATAATATAATATAATATTTATAGTAGCTATATTATATATAAAATACTATCTTCTACTCGTCTTCCTCCTAGATCCTTATTTAATAGTATAAATCCTTAAGGTTAAGCTTAGTAAAGTACTTAGCTCTAGAGAGCTAGTTAAGGATCTTATTAATTAGGGGGAGGGGGGTATAGTTCTTAGTAATTACCTAGTTAAGCCCCTAGTAATCTATATATAACCTTAACTTACCTCCCTTCTTTAAGATAAATAGGATTAGCGCCCCTACTAGGCTTATTAATAAGTAAATCTATCCTTTTTATAAGGCTTTATAAATATAATCCCTTAACTTTTCTAACTCCTTCTTAGCTAATAGGTAAATAGGCTTAAATAGGGGCTTAGTTCTAGGCTCTAGGTTAATAAGGTAGCTCCTAATAGTTTTAAACTCTAGTATAGTCCTTGCTAAGTTAATATTAAATACCTTCTTAAAGTCCTAGTACTCTAGTAGGATATTTATTTTAATCCCCTTAGTATCCTTAGGGTCTTAGGTATCCTCCTAATAGCTAGTAGTTAATATATAGTTAACTTATAATACCCCTATAAGTATTACTCTTACTTTATTCTTAATATACCTAAGTTCTTTTATAGTTATAATAAGATAAATACTCTTCTTATATAAGGGAAAGGTCTAGCTTAACTCCCTCTAATTAAGATTAGAGTACTCTATTATATACTAAGGGATACCTAGGATAGTATTATAATTATTACTATTACTAATCCTAAAATTATATAAAGCTATCCGCTAGATACCTATACTATTAGTTATTTAGATTACTAACTTCTATATATTATAGTTAGGTCCCTTAGATACCTATATTCCCCTAATAGGTTCTAACTTATTAGCCTCTAGTTAGGTATTAGTTATAATCCTCTAATTTATAATATTCTTATTAGCCCTATAATTAATAAGCGTAGTACTAGTCTTCTAGCTATTTATAACTTAGACCTATATTATTACTTTAATATAATATAGCTAGTTGCTATCCTATTAAACTGCACGCGTTGCTACCTAGTCCTCCTCTAGTTATTTACTAGGGTAGGGTTTCCCTTTATAGCAGGGGTAGCTATACTTCTTATAGTATAGGCACCTTAGCGTAATATAGCCCCTTTTCTTATAACTATGTAAGGATATTAGTAAGCGGCGCTAAGCGGGCGCCGAACCCTCGCGCAACGCACGTATACTTCAAAAGGGGCTTCCGCACACTATTAGGGAAGAAGCTAAGTTATACTCAATACACTACTATATACCCATTATTACGCAAAGTCGTTATTCTTCCCTAGTCTAGGCCTTTAGCTATACTTATACCCTTATAATTATATAACTTCTAACTCGTCTCGAGAAGACTAGCCCGGAATAATAACTACGCGCCTAACTACCTGCTATACTATTACTAATACTAGCGCTAATAATAAAAAAATTTTACTAGCCTTATCCGCTACGCCCGCGCCTACTATAATAACTACTAACGCGGCTACGCCCTTAACTACGCCCTTAAGTAACGTAGTTATTATAGAGCTCCTACGTATTATCTAGCGCTAGGGTACTAATCACGTGGACCTCTAATGCGCCCTCGCTAACTATATGCTAACTACGCGCTAATATAAGCGCCCTCTAGCCTACTCCTACGCTACCCTCGAGGAGGACTCTACTCCTATATAAGTAGTAGATTAGCTTATTACTATATAGGATATAAATAACCTCTATAACGCCTCTAATAGCTATTATATATAATAGGTACTTATAAAGCTCTCGCTTATGCTCTAGATATATTAGCGAAACTACGCTACTACCCTTAGCTATAAGGCTATATAGGCTAACTTCTTAGCGTTCGCTTGCTAATCTTATATTAACCTAGCCCTCTAAGAGTAGTAACTATATAGCCTACTCTATAAGGCCTAATAGGGTACTAATTAGAGCCCTCTCCGCTTCTTTACTAAATAGTTAGTAATACTATAGGCATTAGGAACGCCCTATAAGGATAGCTATATACTAGCTTTTTTATTCTTTTACTACTTAAGCCTATAGGTTTAGAGGGATCTAGAGTAGTAGTAATTTAATACCTAGAAGCCGCTAGATATAGCTATAGCTACTAAACGAGCCTAGGAGATATACTATAAGTAGCGTGCTATTATAGAAGCATTAGAGACTAAATAGCCTATAAAGACCGCGCAGCTAGGAGACTATATAATATATAGTTATATAAGCTATACTATAGATAAGTACTAGAAGAACTATACTTATATTATTTACTTCTAGAAGGGGTATATAGAGGAGCGTTATTATTAAGCTACTAGCAACCTAGCGCTAAAGATATTAGTAAAGGTACTACTAAAGGTATTTATAAACGCTATCTAGACTATAAAGGAGATCGAGTATCTCGATTTATTAGAGGATAATTATTAACCGTAGTTATAGTATTAAAGACCGCAGTTACATAGCTACTATTCAGCGTATAATTAGTATATCCTTAGCGTCGCTAAGATATATAATAGTTATAGGTATATATTAAGTTTATAGTAACCTATACTAGATATCGTATTATATATTTATAGGTATACGTTAAGTTTGCAATAACCCTATGCTATATAGACTATAGGTATACGTTAAGTTTATAATACTCCTATATAGATATTTAATAGGTAAACGTTAAGTTTATAATAACCCTATTATATTATAACTTTCGCTAAACGCGCGCTAATAGAGCGCTAAAATAACGCTATATAGATATTTAATAGGTATACGTTAAGTCTATAATAACCCTATTACACTATTATATTAACTTTTGCTAAACGCGCGCCGAATAAGCGCTGAAATAACGCTAAAATAAGCGGTATTTAAATAATTAGATTATTAGATTACTATTATAGGATATCGTTTAAATAAGCCCGTAGCTAAGCCCACGAGAGCTAAATAAGAGCCTTAGGGACTAAGGCTTTAGAGAGGGGGGTAATTATAAGGATATTAGTAAGCAGCGCTAAGCGGGCGCTGAACCCTCGCGCAACGCACGTATACTTTAAAAGGGGCTTCTACATACTACTAGGGAAGAAGCTAAGTTATACTCAATACACTACTATATACCCATTATTACGCAAAGTCGTTATTCTTCCCTGGTCTAGGCCTTTAGCTATACTCATACCCTCACAAACTATAATAGATAATCTCCTTCTTAGTATCCTAGTCCTTAGTATCCTCCTAGTAGGTATTAGTATTACTATAGCCTAAGTGAGTTTACCTTTTTAAGGCCTTAGTTAGTCCCTCTGGGTTAGTAGGTTAGCCCTCTAGTTATTACCCCTTATTATTAGCCCCTTAGTCCCTTACTAGTGCCTTATATATCTATATATTAACTATAAGTTCGGTATTTCTAGCCTTAATATTAAGGTTAAGCTGCGATTTTAGTAACCTATTTGCTATAACGTAGTATTAGAGCTTAGGATCTAGCCTAGCTACTATATTAGCTACCTAGATCTCCTCTAGTTATTAGTAAGGGCTCTCTATCTTAATCCCCTTATAAAAATTAATAAAGCTCTAGTATAACTATCCTAGTTACTAGTAGGCCTATTTAAGCTAGGTTTATATACTAAGGGTCCTAGACCTTATATTAGTTATACTATTAGCTAACTAGTTCTTTATTACTACTTAAGTAATATCCTTCGCCTTATTACTATAATTAATAGAGAGGTATAAGGTCTATTACTTTATTACTAGCCCCTCTAGGTACCTAGGAATAAATAGTACCTTTTTAAGGTCTAATATAATCTTATTTATCTTAAATTATATATTAAGGTTAAATATAAATTAATTATAGTTAGTCTAGGTACCCCCTTTATACTTAAGTATTAGAAGATATTTCCCCTAGAGCTCTAATTAATACTTCTTTAATTTATTACTAATAACTACTTAGTAAGTAGTAGGGTTACTTACTAGGGTTAATAGTTAGCTAGCCCTTAAGGCCTTAAGATATTCCTATTTATATTTTAGCTACCCCTTCTATTCTTTTTCTTTAATAAGCTAATCTAATTTAGCCTCTATTAATTAGCTACTTACTCCCTTACTAGTACCCTTATTACTATTCTATTTAATAGGTATCTTATCCTAGGTTTAGCTATTTAATTACTCCTAGCTAGTAAGGGATCCTAATAGTAATATTATATTTATCTCCCTAGTAAACCTATAAGTAGGTATTATATTATTATATATTATATTACTCTAATAGTCTATACCCCTATTAATATAAGTAAGAGAGAAGAATATATTATAAACTAGTATAATATAGAGTAATAGAGTTAGTATAATTAGATATATCTAAGGTTAAATATTCTTCTCTAGCCCTCTAATTATTAGGTAAGGGCTAGAGGACTTATCTAGGGGTTACCTAGTGCCTCCCTATAGCTCCTAACTCCTATAGACTTCCCTAACTTAGCCCGCTAAGCCCTTTTCCCTGCGACATTATCCTGGCTCGTGATATCTGTCGCCTTCGACCTGATAACTTCCAAGCCGTGCAGGGGAAGGGAGAGGACTCAACTATCCGATGAACTGAGCCAGCCGCTCGCCAAGCGTTGCCCAGCCCCGAAAACTCAACCCTACGATGATGATGACAGATCCAGTCACACATGCAGTCTTCGGGGTTGAATCTCTCGCTCGCTACGTCTCTCTCTCTCTCTCTCTCTCAGCCATCCCCGTCCCAGCACGAAGATTGGTGGCAGGCGAAACTGGGCCGCGCTTAGGCACAGACCTTCAGTCTGGATCGAGAGGGACGGCGACGTGACTCTTGATAGACATTTGTCAACTGCATGCCAACCCGCCGCACTCGCATACGTAAGAGAAGACGAAGAAGCCTCCAGGTGATTCGGTATATGCACCTCCCTCCCGTCCCCTCGCTGCGAGCCCCTCATCGAGGCAAGAACCGAGGTCATCGTTAAGTTGAAGCTTATTCGCCCGCGCACCACCAACGTGGACTAGAGACGCGCACGCACGATGACATTGACTCGCCGCGCTAGTTCCTTCCCGACGGGCCAAGAGCTTCCTACTTGTGAGAGCAGTGTTCGAGCTGCCCTCAGCTAAGGTATTCTGATAGGGGCAGCCTAGACACGTAGGGACGGAAAACACCTCGAGTAGCTCGGTAGTTAGTCTTTCCGCACCAACTGGGGTCTCTGCAGGAGTAAGGTCGACTGAACTCGCGTCAGGAACCAGACTACCAGACCGACGTATCATTTCGCAAAGCTTGTCGATCTATGTGCTGGTGCAAGTCATCGCGGTGGCGCGCTTGTAAAACGTGGGCAGTCTGACTGGCAGGCACCAAGATTTCGAAGATGGAATGGATGAATGGTTGGTTGGATTGGGAGGGTGCATCGAGATTCCAGCGAAGCCAAGTGTGAAGTTTTGCCCGGGGCCATGCCAATCGTACCGAGACCAGCTTTCCGCGAGCGATTGACAAATTCAACGAGCCAGTGCTTCGAGAGATTTGTGCCATCCGAAATGGATATACCACGGCGACAGCTTCAGCTCCTGGGATTGTGGCCATCGTGGGAATGCACAAGCCACAACGAAGTGACGCGCCCAATAAAAGACTTTGACGACCAGAAAATAGAAGGGATCCCCTGCCGAGGGCCAAGAGAAAGAGAGAGATAGAGAGAGGGTTCCCGGCCATCTGCAAGTTGACTTATGGTCTTCTCCACGCACGAGAGTTGACGTTTCCGGACCGGGTCCGTGGCCCTTCGTGTTTTGTTTCGTCTGAACTGGTCACCCCCATGGTTCTCCAGGTCAATGACCAAGCTGCGCACCGCACGGCACACGTTTCAAGGGTAGGGGTTTGGTGATTTTGTTGGTTGTTTTCGGCCGCGAACGAATGACATGTCCAAGCCGGGACGGGGTCCCGGGAGGCGTGTAGAGTTTGCGGTAGCTTGAGGCGAAAACATTCTGACAATTTTCTCTCGTGGGCTGCGATGGCGACTGTGAGAGATGACGCAGGTCTTTTTTGCGCTACAGCCGCGTCGAGATGCAGCGACTCCGCGGGTCGCACTGACGAGAATCGTATTGGTTTCTGGCGCCTCTCGCACCCCCGTGATGTAGCAAATGCCGGCATCAGCTCGGATGAAGGAAATCTGGATCGCCGCCCTGGGGCTGCGGGAAGATGTTGGTTCGCTGCAAGCGAGTCGAAGTCGTGTGTATATTAAGCGCATGAAGTTCCTAGCTGTCGGTCAGCTTGTTCTCCCCATTTCATCATCACAGCTACTTCTAAAGCATCTTCTAGATACCAAAGCACTCGCTTCGCGACATCTCTCAGCAAAGCCTTCTCGCTTTCACACATACCAGCAGCCAAAATGCACTTTACCAACGTTTTCGTCCAGGCTCTCATTGCCGGCACTGCCATCGCCGCTCCTGCTTCCCTAGTCAGCAAGCGTCAACTCCAGACCATCCAGGGCGCGTTGGACAGTGTCCAGTCTTCTCTCGGCAACCTTGACACTGCTGTCAAGGTACGTCTTCCCGCAGCCTGATCTCCGATCTCGATACTGACTGTCTCATGAACAGGCTCTCTCCGCCACTGACCCCAACAGCGCCGCCAACCTCCTCGATGCCTCCAACAAGGTCCAGACCAGCCTGAAGCAGGGCACCCAACAAGTCCAGGGCGCCCAGGAGCTCTCCCTCACCGACGCTCTCACCCTACAGCAGTCCGCCGGTGGTCTCACCACCGCCGTCCAGACCGCCGTCACCGATCTGACCAACAAGAAGCCCGAGCTTGACAAGCTTGGCGCCACCTCCGTCGCCGTTGACCAGCTCAAGCAGCAAAAGACCGTCGCCGGCGATTTCAGCACCGCCATCGTTTCCAAGGTCCCCGCCATCGGCCAGGGCATCGCCCAGCAGTCTGTCGACCAGATCAACCAGTCACTGGACGGTGGTATCCAGGCTCTGTCCGCCGGCGGTGCCCAGCAGGGTGGTGCTGGTGGCGCTGCTGCCCCCGCTGCCCCTGCTGCGCCTGCTGCTCCCGCTCCCGCTGCCCCTGCCGCTCCTGCCGCTCCTGCCGCTCCCGCTCCTGCCGCCCCCGCCGCTCCTGCCGCTCCCGCTCCGGCTGCTCCCGCCCCTGCTGCTCCCGCCGGCGGTAAGAACGCTGCCGCCAAGGGCCCTTCCGACTTCAAGGCTGAGGTTATGCCCCAGTGAGCGAGAGGCGGATTGAGCGGAGGAGGTGGTCTATGATTCGATTCTAAGCGGTCTTACTATTGTACGAAGAAGTTGAATGTTAGCGTCACTGTATCTTATCATGGGTAGTTGATGCCAAGTCAGCTGAGCTGCCAGAGCAGCTGTGCTGCAGCCTGTTTGAGTAAAACAAGCATTTGAACCTACACTTAGTTATACTGCGACGTGAAATGAGCTTCCCGAGGAATCATCAGCACCAAGCGAATGCTTTGAACTCGTCGGACTAAATGCTGGACTTGCCGGACTGTAATCCGCCAGACTGTTATCTGGACTTTCCAAGAACTTCTTCTCCAACCCAGTTCCATTCCAGTCCTGAAGCATCACACTGTATGCCACAGAATCATAAGATTGGTGGACGGAGCCTTTGTCACCCTTTTCATCATGATACTTCCCCATATCAAACACAATCTCCGCAACCACGACGACTTCTGTGGTCGGCATGTGGGGGGATCCAGCCGGAGTTGCCGTCCGCACAGTCGCCATTAGATCCCCAGCCCAGCTAGCCCGTCCTTTCGGAGCTGGGCAGTCACTCTCGCTAATTGGGGCAATAGCATCCAGAGTATCCGTGATGCTCCAGTCAGGAAAAACACAACACTTTCGAGGCCAATCCTCGGCATCGAGGCCCTCCTCAAGTGACGTTTCCAGATAGACAGCGACATATTTGCTCCTCGTCCGCCAGGAAGCGTTTCGCTTGAAGACGAGTAGGCCCCTTCCCAGCCGATCTTCTGGCTTCCGGCGAACCATGGCCAATAAGCTGGTCCTCTCGTCGAGTGCTTCGGGTGGATCGGCGGCGTAGAGCCGATATCCCGACAGGCCGCGGGGAAAGACGATGAAGCAGAAGACTTTTGATTCAATACGCTTCAGTGGATAGAAGACTTTCGAGATTAGGCCGGAGTGGCTTTCGTCGTCCATCTTGGACATCCTGATTGGCGTCGCCTCCTCCGGAACGAAGTCAACTGACCAATTTTCTGGGTGCTCGAAGGTTTCTTCAGCGGGATGAAGGAGGCTTTTGATCGAAACCGGTCGCACCGGGAACCACGGGACAGGGATGGAGACCCGAGTGAACTGGTGTTGATAGTGGTTGACGTGGGACGACAGAGGAATGCAGACATTGCTCTCCCGTTGGCCTTGGACGGCAGCATTGAGGACCCCGAGAGAAAGCGTTTGTATGAGCGGCAGAGTGATGGACAAGCCGGCGTTTGTCATGGTGTAATACGGCGGGAGAGACGTCATCGGCGCTGTGGATAGAGACGAGCGCAAGACCGACCCGGACCTCGCGAAGAGCCGAGGAGAGGACGCCAAAGGGGCATGCATGGCTAGAGAATCCATATCACAAACGAAGAGGCTCTGGTCATCGGAGATCTTGATGATTTCCTCCCGCAACCTTGAGAAGGCTTTCGGGCCCTCGCCGTAGAGGAGGGGCATGTTAACGCCGAAAAGACCCAGCAGGCAGTATGCCTGATCCTCGGCACGAATGGTGACACGAGCAGACGCCCAGGACATGATGGTAGCGGTGCTGAACTTGCTCGGCCGTAGCTCGCCCTGCAGGCAAGTTTCGGCAACACCCGTCACCTCAGAAATGGCATGAACGAGACCATGTTTGGTTCCCAGAAAAGACCAATCACGGGCGTAGAAGAAGACGCAGCGGGGAGCTATCAACTCTTGCAGCGTCCAGCCGCGCGTGAACCATCTGCTTTGCGGAAACGGCTTACTGGCCTGCTGATCTCAGACGAGGTTGATGGCGGTACGTCGGCCATGTACACATAGCAGACAGCAGCATTCTCGTACCAGGCGAACATGGAGTTGATGGCCTCGGAAAGCTCGGCGGAACTGCTCTTGTCGATGCAGTTGGTGTCGACCCAGGCGTGGTTGTAGTCGTCGACAAGAGCCTGGCGGCACGTCGACTGTGTCTTCTCAAAGCCCTTCTTCTCTTCTCTGAAGCTTGTGTCCTGCCATTCTTTGAAAGCCACCTCTCCGTCATCCCACGTGTGGGAGAGGATGGCGTACGGAGGAACGAGATCATTATTGGCGAAGTCTTCGAACTCGAGCGTGCGGCAGTTGATGAGGCGCATTGTCGATGGGTCCAATTAGGTTGCCCGCGCCATCCGGGATGAACTTGAGGCGGGGGAGGGGTCTCGGATGATCGCAGCTCCCTGAACTGGGGAGGAGCAATTCTGACCAATCATGTACTCGTTCCTCCGACGAATGACTAAGCGGACAGGGTTCACAGGGCGTCGGCCTTGGCGATGCCCCTTGGCCAGAGCTTATCTTATCGTCCACCATCGATCTTTCCTGCCGTCTTGCGTTCTCGAATCTTGGGATGATGCTCCTCTCCTCTCGCCATCATAAGCTTAGGCGCTTCAACACACTTTGTGCATGCATCGCAGAACCAGCATCCGCGTACAGACGGGAAACCTTCGTATCACTTCATCAACACGGACGGATGAACGCCAGCCCATCCGACGGGTGAGGACCTGTGTGTATCCCGAATTTGCCACGAGCTCCATTCTGACATCATCCCTTCCAGAGTCCCACTATGACTTTCGCTCTACTAGACTCTTCAGTGAATCACTGAATCCTCTTGTACCATCGCTGTGACTGGTGACCTGCCGTTAGAAGCTTCCGATTATCATGAAGATCCTCTGGCCCCCGGTTCGCGTCTTGGCGACGGAATTGGCTGATTGGATGCTTTTGCCTTGAGCACACCACACCTCGCCTTCCGTTTGTTAACTGACCACTCATCCCCCCCAACACTACGTATCTCTGTCGCTTCCTGTTCGAGCGTGCAATGGATCAATGTCTTTCGTTCTCTCTTCAGCAACGACTTCCCACTCCTTAATTCTCATAATCCCATGACAACCTCACTCGTCAATCATGGACGAGAAACAAAACCCTCCAAGCTCCGGCCTCTCTAGTCCGGCACATCCGCCCGGGGAACCCAAGCACAATGCCTCAACCCGCGATCCTACGACCCTCGGTCGTCATAGTCTCCAAATAACCCAAGGCCGACGACTAATGGCCTACTCTGAAGATCATGTCAAACCCAGGCCGCCGAACTCCGGGAGGACCGCAAAGAAGCTGTCCTTCGACGAGAAGAAGTCGAACAGCATGCCCGACAACATCGACAACACCCCGACTCAGCCGCCCGCGACGCATCGCAAGACGAGGCCAAGCCATGATTTTGACCGCCGCTACGACGGGCCCTTTGCCCGACCATCCCTCACAATGGCACGACGCCCATCTCCAACGTCAGTCCGCTCCCCGCGGCCCTCGACAACTCACCAACCAACGTCGCCCACCACCGAAGGAGAACCAGGAGAACCGGGAGCACCAGCGCCGCCGCCGCCGCCATTCCAACCGACACCCCCGTCCCTGAATTACACCCTTCGCACCCGCAAACTCTCCATCGCCCTCTTCTGGGCCCTCATCCTCTTCGACTCCATCGCCATGCCCGTAGCCCTGTACTTCGGCCTCTGGTACGGCGTCGGCCCGGGCACCAACACGCCCACCGAGAAGAAGGAGAAGCTCACGGCCAACGCCGTCTTCTCCATCGTCACCGCCGCGGTCGGGGGCGCGAGCATCGTCGAGTACTTTTTGCGCTTCTGGCGGTTGTGGAGGAAGGGGAGCACCTGTCGCGTCATCGGGGCGCATCGGTGGTACCTGGACTGGTTCCACTGGAATTTTTCCCTTGCCTGGATCATCATCATGATCGAGCTCATCGTGTAAGTCCCACCCTTGTCTTGTGGTTCGTGTATGCCCATATGTGCTGACGGGGAGGCTAGGGGCACCGTCCCGGAACACCCCCCGATCCGCCTGCTCTCGATGCCCGTGACGACGATGCTTTACGTCTTCGGCACCGAGTTGCTGGTCGTCGATATCTGCCGCTACTTCCATGTCCCCGCGCCTTGTCGAATCTCTTCCATTCCAAAAGGCGCGCAGCTCCGGCCCGGGATTTACAGTCTGATCGAAGACATCTGCGCCGTGGACGGGTCCGGCGGGACCGAGTTCAGGGTCGCGCTGGACAGGAGGTACGAAGCCAGCCACGTGTTCCGAGCCATGCTGAGACGACTGGGCGTGTTCTGGGCCGTCGGGGCAGAGGCCTGCGCCGTCCTTTGCACGATTTTGATCTTCACCCTGAGCGGCGACGTGGCGTACACGCTTGGGTGGTCCTTGCCTTTCGTGTGGGCGGGAATCTGGACCGGGGCGACGTTTGCGTACGTGCATTGGGAGCTGAAGAGAGAAGCGAAGGCCTGGGCTGAGGAGGCGAGGAAGGGAGCCACCGAGAGTGCGTGAGCAAAGTCTAACGCCAAACTAAACTAAACAAAATACCAATTACATTGACCCAAGTCATGGAAATGCGTGGTGTTGGAGATTCTCTT
The DNA here is from genome assembly GCA_036785755.1 of Colletotrichum ledebouriae. NCBI lineage: Eukaryota > Fungi > Ascomycota > Sordariomycetes > Glomerellales > Glomerellaceae > Colletotrichum > Colletotrichum ledebouriae. Next base: position 42,351 of record JAVHLU010000027.1, read on the forward strand.
TTTTTTTTTTTTTGTGTCCATCGTCTATAACCTGCACCGTGTTGCCTCCTTCTCCTGAGACTGGTTTCTCCAGAACTCCCAATGCCACGACCGGACCGTTACCAATGTACATGCCCGGGGTCTACTTTGCGACCGTCTTCTGATCCGATGCCTTCCGTTATAATACAAGAAAAACACAAACAACCGAACGTGATGATGGTGGTAATAGTAGTAATACTGACGAGACGCGTACTCGTCAACCCTGCGCCTCCCCCACTCCCTATCTTTTGCGCGTGTCTCTGCCCTTCTTCTTGCTCTTCTTCTTGTCCTTGGGTATCTCCAAAGCCGTGCCCTTGAGCTGCTCCGCCATAGTGCGCAGCATATACTCGTCGATATTATAGACACGCTCGCCCCACGCGTTGTGTTCAATTTCCTCACCATCCGGCGCAGCAGACTCGGAATACAGACCAAGACCAGATGGGCCAGGCGGGCCTCCTGGCTGGCCGGGATCGTCCCGAGGCGTGCCCTGCCGAGTGCTGGAAGCCCCCGAAGGCGCCCCGCTCTTTTCTTGGAATTCGGCGTCGTCGTCCTGGATCTCCTTCTCCGCGGCCTTGGCGGCTTCCACGTCTTCCTGGTCTTCGGCCTGCTTAAGAGCCTCGTCGGCGTTCCGGGTGCCGCCGCTCTCGACTCCGCCCAGGAGCCTATCCATGGCAGCGTTCGCGGCGTCGTCAACCAGGTCATTCCCTTCGGCGCCGAGGACATCCCGGACGGAGAGCTTGTTGAAGTAGTCAGTTGTAAAGCCGCCCTCTTGGATGACCACATCGTCCAGCATCTGTTTCTGCGATGCTTTGCGGAGAATGTTGGCTTCGATGGTGTGTTCGCTGACGAGCCGGTAGATGTGTACGTCGCGAGTCTGTCCGATACGATGGCATCTGTCTTGGCACTGCTTGTCCATCGCCGGGTTCCAATCTTGGTCGTAGAAGATGACGGTGTCTGCACCAGTAAGGTTAATTCCCAGACCGCCTGAACGCGTCGAGAGGATGAAGCATAGGATTCTGTTGTCGTTGTTGAACCGGTCCGTCAGAATTTGTCGCTGCTCAACCTTAGTGGCACCGTCAAGTCTGAGGTACTTGTGGCCGTGTATGTTGAGGAACTGCTCGAGGATATCCAGCACCTTGGTCATCTGCGTGAAGATCAAAGCCCGGTGGCCGCCTGCTTGAAGCTTGCGAAGAAGCTTGTCCAAGGCTTGAAGCTTTCCGCAGTCGTATTGGAGGAGTCTCTTGTCGGGAAACTGGATACTGTGGCGCATGCGAGCCTCATGCCAGGGGTCAATAGGCGTTTGCTTCGGAATGAACGGAGCCCATTTGACAGGCGCGGATAGTTTCAGGTCTTCCTCGGTGAATGCCTGCATGCCCTTTCTGCCCAAAATGACTTCGTTCATGTCTCGACTGATTACCGCCGGGGTGACACAAGTAAACTTCTGAATCGTTGTTTGCATCGACTCGGCCCGCTCATCTGCGCTGTGGATGACGGCTCGCAGGAAGTCGGACTCTTCCGCAAACCAGTTCAGGATCTGCTGTGGAACCCTTGGGCGAGGCTTTCTAGGTCGTTTGTACAATCCAAGTGTGAGGAAATCAATTAGGCGCTTGCCGTATATGGGCCGACGTTGTCCGCGAAGAGCATTCAGGTAGACGCTATGCTGCAACTCCTCGAAGCGGCGCCATCTTGCCAGACTGTCGAGATACACAATGTTCGACTCAACCGTTGATGGGTCAAGGTTGGTGCGGGCAAGGTGAGCCCTCATGTTCTGGGCCTCTCGGAGCTCCATAAGCGCCCTGTGCAGACTCAGCTGCGAGATCCGTTCCGCAGTGGTATAGGACATACTCTCGAACTGCGTTGGGATCATATTCAGTACCCCGAGGCTAACAACAGACATCGGCTCAACCCTGAGAATAGATCGCTGGAGGAAGTTCTCGGTGCTCGAGTACTCCGCTGGCACCGACTTCTGTAGCCTGAAAGAGGTCATGATCGGTCTGTCAACGAACAGATCGGGATGGTTGCAGACCTTCCTCAGCTGCATCAGACAGTTGATAATGGAGAGGTAGTTGCCCGAGGACAGGGTGTCACGTGTATCGCTCCGAGCCAAAAATCCATCATACAGTTCGCGTTGGCGTTTGGAAAGGCGGCAAAATTCAACGTGCTCATACTTTGCAGGCATCTGCTTCTCGACGTCTGCTTTTAGTCTGCGAAGCAGGTACGGCCGGAGAACCTTGTGCAACTTAGAAATAATTGCGCGCGCTTCCTCGTCCATGGTCTCGCGGCCATTTTCCAAGATCTGAGACTCGGGTTTGTGGAACCAGTCATGGAACTCCTGTAGGTCTGCAAAGCCTCCGACACCATTCTCAGCCGGCATCAAGAAGAACAAAAGCGACCATAGCTCGGTGAGATTGTTTTGCAGTGGAGTACCGGTCAGAAGCAGTCGAGAATGCGTATTGAATCCGAGAAGGGTTTGCCACCGCTGAGACTTGAAGTTCTTGATGTTGTGTGCCTCGTCCAGGATCATATAATGCCAACGGCGACGTTTGAAGACCTGCTGATCTTGAAGAACCAGTTGGTAAGAAGTGATGCAGACATTCCAGACATCGTCGTTATTCCAGCCCTGACGTTTTCTCTTTCTTTCCTCTTGGGTTCCGTAATAAGAAAGAATCTTAAAGCCGGGGCACCATTTTTTGAACTCCATTTCCCAGTTGAGCATGACACTTGTGGGAACAATGACCAGGTGAGGTCCCCACACTTCGTGATGACAGGCGAGATGAGCGAGTAAAGAGATGGTCTGAATAGTTTTACCAAGACCCATTTCGTCTGCAAGGATGCCATTCGTGTTGTTCGCATACAGCCCAGCGAGCCAATCAAGTCCATCGTGTTGGTACTCACGTAGTGTTCCTCGGAGGAGGAAGGGAATCTCCGTCTTCGCAACTTGCGGCGTGTTAGGTGTAGCCGAGCGGCTGACGACATCCTTGACGCCGGGTGTTGCCAGAGACATCGTGTCGACCTCCGACGGTCTGGTGTCTGATGTCGGGGGAGAGTGACTTTGTTCCGGACTCGGCGGTACAGTGACAACGTCGGTGTCAGGGCTGGCGTTTTTGGCTTGCACTGTCGCTGGAGACGCAACGGTCGCGTTAGGAGCGACGGACTTGAGTGGCGCATCTTCCATCTCGACGTCCTCTGGGCCAGCCGTTGCATGGTTGACGACATCAGAGGCAGCAGGAGCCTCGACGCTCTCGGTTGGAGTGTCGGAGGCCATGCCAATGCGTGACCCGACATCAACGGAGGCGAAAGGCTGTTGCTCGGTTTCCATAGCATCGGCCCCATTCACCCGCCCGACCCGCCCGCTGGCGGTCTCTGTTACAGGTGCCGAGGTCTCCTGCACCGTGTTGTCAATTTCCATCTCGTCTTCATCAGCCATAGCGCCGGGATGCTGGACCAAGGATATCTCATCCTCGTCGTCAGTCTGCTCTGCTCGAAAGGGAGTAGAAGCTTCGGCTTGTTGAGAAACTGCTTCCGTTGCAAGGACCTCAGTCTTCGGCTCCTCATCGCCGGGCTTATCATCCTTCATCTTCTTCAGCTCGGATTTGCCAAAGAGCATGCCCAATAGGCCCTCGGGTTCCTCGTCTTCATCCTCTTCCTCAGAAGCCTGTTCCTCGCCAGACCCGTCGTCGCTGTCGTTCATGTCGGTCGAGCCAAGGTCATCATCCATGTCAACGGACTCATCGCTGGTCTCGTCGTCTGCCGAGGCAGCTTTCTTGTCTGAGTTTGAGTCCACGCCATTTGTGAGCTTCTCTGCCTCATCGTCCGCCGCTATTTCCGGGATGTTTGCGTATTTCGCACGAAGCTGTTCCTGTGTGAGTTTCTCGTCGCCTGCGTCTATAACGTGATCGTCGCCGTCCTCGTCCGACGATGACATTACATCGTCGTCTTCATCCCCATCGTCGCCTGAATCGTCATCGTCGGCATCCACTGACAACGCCCGACTGGCGTCCATATCGCTGTCGAGGGCGACGAGGTCATTATCGTCGTCGAGATCGTCGTCACGATCGTCGTCGTCGGAGAGGTCGGAATCGACTTGCGCTTGTCGAGCTAGGAGCTTCTGCTCGGAAAGGTTCACCGCTTCTTGCAGGGCGGCTTTTACCCTGCGCTGCTCCTCCGCTTCCCACTCTTGGAGGCGACGGCGGTTGATTTCGAATCGAACATTCTCCCAAGTGCCGAACATGCTCTTCACCACCACTTTGTACCGTGCGATCCAAATCTCCCTTGCTTCCGCCTCTAGTTCCTCAGCCGACTTTGGCTGACGGCGTAACCAAGCTTCTCTGCAGGCCTCAGCAACCTTCTTGGCCTGCGCTCGATGCCTCTGCTGCTCCGCTAGCATGAGTTTCCGAAAATTGGCCATGGCCTTGGCCATGTGGTCGGCATGAGCCCACTGACGCGGAGGCTCCTCTTCGGATTCAGGCACGAAGATGGAGCAGCGCTCTTGAGACAGAATGCCCCCGGGTTCAACCGCTTCCTCAACCCTGAGAATGATTTGGGCATCTCTCTGGGCCATCTCATCCGTGTAGGTAGGGCCATCTTCTGGCATGTATACGCCGCCCTCCTCCACGGGCAGCGTCTGTGCCTTTTCCCAGTATTCCTCGAAAGTCGGACCAATCCTTAGCCGCTTACTAACTTGCTCGGGATGCACTATCGGCAGCTCGGTCGACCGGACGCGCAGCTTAATTCGCGTTCGGTTGGGGCTCGTTGAGGTCGTCGTGAAATCGTCGATCGAGCTGCGACGGCCACGCCGTGTCCGAGTGGATTGCCTTGTTGGTTGCGTGGGAGGTGACGGTGAACGCTTGCGCGTGGATCGAAACGCAGCCTTGGTCTCGTTCGATAATGGCTTTCGATGTGAAGTCTTCAGTTGTAGGGGAGGAGGCTTCGAAGCGGTGGACTTCCGTGGAGGGGGTTTGGAAGTTCCGTTGGGTGTCGGTGTCGTCGCATGGCCGTTAGTCGAGGAGTACTTGTTCTTCGAAGGCGGGCTGCTGTGTAGGGCGCCACGTGTTGTTCGCTTGTTAGACGGCGGTGGTTGCCCGGGAGGGATGGTGTTGATGCGGCCAGACTTCCGCCTGCCGTTTTCCGTGTAGGAGGTCGGGCCATCGGCGCCGGCCTTCTTCCACGGCGGCGATATCTGTTTCTTCTTCCCAGCGGAGGGAGGCGGTGTAGACTCGCCGGTTCGACGTCGTTTCGAGGGTCGCTCGTCGTTGTCGTGATCACCGAGTGAAGCGGGGGCGAGTGGAGGTGAAGGGGGAGATGGTGACGATGGTGTTGAGGGCGCGACCGGCGAATGTGGGCCGAAGCCGATGAAGTCGTTGCCGTTTGGGGTCAGTTGGTCCTTGAAATCGTCAGAACCAAGGGACTCCAGCGGCGATGAGGGCGGATCGGAATCATATTGAAAGGCGGGCGCGAGCTTTTCCTCGCGTCGGGAGTCGAGGGCGTCTTGGGTTGCATGCGCGGGCTCGGGCGACGCGGTCTTGTTCATAATAGCAACGGGGGGCGGACGCGAGATGAGGCCGTGATCTCGACGAAAGTTGCATCTGACGCATCAAAATTAATGTCTACGGAATTGTCAATGCTCAGTGAGTTCTAGTTCGAAGTTTGACCATGATGACACGTCTTGGGAGCCGGCAGCGAGGGAATTCGTATGCAAAACCAGCGTCATCAGCAAAAAGTTTGATGATAGATTTTTTTGCAAGATGCAGCTCGGCCTCGTCTGGGGCTAGCCAAAAAGAGAGCTTCCAATGGGGGGGCAGGCGCCATCGGCCGTAGCCACCTCTCTGTCTGGTCTGTCTGTCTCTGTCTCTGCCAGTTCCAGTGCCTAATCAGCGCGGGAATGCTCCCTTGAATCAGCACCCACGGTACCCAGAGTGACTGACTCTGACTGGCAGGAGGCAAGGTTGACGGGCCCGCCAATTGAATCGACCAGTCACCGCGAGTCAATGACCCACATATTTCCAGCTGTCCGCCACCCCTGCAGATAAACGGCCAGAAATGGTGCCTTGAATCAGATCTTGGGCCTCAGGCAGGAAATGCTCCGGTTCCAGCCAACCACAGGCGAGGGATTTGGCAGTCAATCATCAACCGAGAGAAGCTTCGGCCTCGACCAGCGACGACTTCACTCGTAAGATTAAGCAATTGGGCTGCGTCGGAACCACCACTACGGCCACGGTACGCTCCCTCTCCCGGTCAACTGGCTCCCGCCCCTCAAAGGAACATGTCTAACGTGAGCGTTACATGGCAGATGCTGTCCCAACGAATTGCGCGGGTCTCGACGATCCGTAACGCTGCTCAGGCAGTCCGTCGAACTCCCATTGTCCAGCAGCGAACATTCTTCCCTCCCTCTTTCAATGACCGCAAGGTTCTCGAGGAGAAGTACCCCGATTACCCTCAACTCTCCGAATCCGAGGACCCGAACATGGTTAGTGGTGCTGGTGTGGGCGTGCAAGGGAAGGACGGACGGCGGCGATGGGCGGCGACAGGTGCTAGTGATGGATGAACATGGCTAACCCGCCTTCTTGCAGAATGGCGGCTACATCAACCCTCCCTTTATCAAGCGCCAACACCGCGATCCCCACGGCCAATGGTGGGATAAGCAGGAGCGCCGCAACTTCGGCGAGCCCGTCCACGAAGACCACGATCTGCTCGGCATGTTCTCTCCCCACGAATACACCTGGACGACGACAGGCCCCGGTCTGCTCCAGATCGGAACCTTCATCGCCGCTTTCCTTGGCGTCTGTGGCGTCGTCTACATGAACTACCCTGACAAGGCTTCCTACCCGAGAGAATTCCCCGGCGGATTGGACAGAGAGTTGGGCGGTGCTGGAGCCGTGCGGGTAGGTCTTGCCGTAAATCAATTGCTCGAGAAGACGCACTAATCATATTCAAGGCGCGACAGGCTGGTGACGCTGACCCGTGAAGATCCTTACGAAATAAAAGGTTACGAATGGGAGAGCAAATGTACATTTTAGAGCAGAAGAAGCAATCTTTTGGGAAGCACCCAGCAATACGTTCATATGTTTTCACCGACCCATGACTGGCGAGACTGCTATCCATGATGCGGTAGGTCCCTGATTTGTATCAAGACTACCTATAGGTGCGGGCCGTCATGGTGGTGGAATGGACTACTTCCCCGGTGCATCCCGAACTGGGACTCGCCGACTGCAGTTGGCCTTAAAAGAGACAACTGATGGAATTGGAAGTGGAGGAGGCTTCAACTATACGTCCGTCGTCCTTCTGGTACGCAAGCGGAATCTGTCACTGCACTGGCCGGCGAGTGTTGGTCGATGGAATACAATCGCCCCAGGTTCCTCGTTGTGTCTTTCTCTGTACCTGCACTTCCATCTTTTCTCGCACTGATGCAAGACTTCATTAGAGTCAAGATTTCTTCAGTCGAAAGGATCTCGATGTGCTGCTGGTTAATCTGGAGCGTTTGCTGCATCAGATCGTGATTTCTCTCTTGAGTTGCTTCCGCACATTAGGTACCTTAGTCACACGCCACTGGCAACCGCCATCCTCTCCGTCCCTTCCTACGGCGAACCCGGGCTTGTTCCCGTCTTGTTGGATCCTCTGCCTCGCGTTCATCCTCTGACCTCTCTTCCCATCCCCAACGTCGCATCTTTGTCCGTTGTTCCATCAGCAATACCAAGTTTTGGTCTCATCAATACCGATCAACAGAATCATCCCATTAGATCGACCCATCTAGTACCCCGTCAACCCGCCAAACTTATAAAACGTTCAACGGCTACTTTGCATCGCCTTCGACCGTCAGTTCGCAATGCGTTTCGACAACTAGGAGGTCCGGCTCTTTGCCCAGAACGAATCCACTCCTTTGCCGGAGTATCTGACACGTTGTTATGTTCCCGATACCAAGGGTATGTTATCCGACGTACCTTTATTGACCTAACACGGGTTGATGGGCATGCTGAATATGCATCCTCTAGATGTTTACTCTGGGGTCTTCAAGCTGCCAACCGTCACTGCGTTTGTCCCCAGTCTGTGCTTTGGCTCTCGATTCAGCATCTACGTCCACAATTGGGCATCATCTCAAGCTCGGGACTTCTACCGAAGCACTCCCGGGCTGTTCATGATCGAGGCTCGCGTTTTGGTCGACGGAGAGTTGATTGCGTAACGAGACAGCCACCCCGATGAATGCAGCAGGGCAGGGCTGATGTAGACACAGCATGGCAACCTTCGACCAACACACAGCATGGCCCGCAGTAATCACACATACATGGAGTAAGTAGAGCTGCCCACCTGATCGCATGCCCGTCTTGGCAATTTTTAACAAGATGAACGACAGCATCTGACTGCGAAACCGGCAAATTCCACCCCCTTCGATTTCCAGCTTTCCGAGAAGAACTCACTCGCCAGACCGGGTGGATGCCGCACGATCTTGTCGGACGCATCAAGGTCATCATCAGCGAGGCAATTCCACAAAATTCCTTCGTGTCATCCATTCAGTGCGCAAGACCTCTTATGGCTTTCGCCTTTCAGCATGCTCCCCAAAGTCAGTCTCCATCAGCTTCGGACCGTTGCTTCTCACTAACATACTAGCGCAGGATACCTTGATCTTCCCAAATTCGGTTTGCCTGAAACATTTGAGACAACGACTGTGCCGACGGCAATGGCCTGCGAAGGTTGTGTTAACTGCCGTAGGGGCTCGTATCAGACCCGTCCATATGTCGCGATGACGAACGATTCCTCGGATTTGGACTTTAACCAAAGAGCGACCGCAGCTAAGTTGGCGGACCAGCCCCAAACTGTACTCACTCAGCTGCACGAGCCCACCTACGCCGTCCCAGACAGCTTCAAAGCCCCGTCAGACTGCGGCGACCTTTCTCTCAAAGACCCGATTGAGGCGATTGCTCGGGTCGTACAACAGTTCTACGAAAAGCAGCGGGTCTTGAGCAAGGGATCCTCGGATATCAGCCTGCCTGATTATGCTTCCTCCCATTACAGTACACGTCCTCGGGTTGCTTCAGGTGCCGCAAGAGCTCCTTCAGCCTCTTCACGGCCACAGACTGTTCCCCGGGCACCTTCCCTTGGCAGCTCAAACACTCCAATCAACACGAATACCACAGCCACATGCCAGCCTCTTCCTGATACCTGTAAGTAAAACTTGGTCCTGAAAGTTCGCACAGCCGTCTGACAAATGCTTTCCAGGCGTCTGCGGCGCACAGTTGCAAGACTCTGGCCCCAAGACTGGCTCACAAGTGCCAGTAGGAATGAACTCAGCGAGCCAGACAACCCAAGAGAATCACATCCCGTCTTCAGTGAATAAGATTCGGTCGAGAAAGGAGGCTCTTGCTCAGCAATATGCCGGTTCAGCATCTGCACCTACTCGGGATTCCGGAAGATTTCCGCATGTACGAAACGCCTCTGCGCGTTCTTTCCAGCCTACCCTGTGCCCCGATGCATCAGATCGACTCCCTTCAGTTGACTTCAGCTTTCAGTTTCCCAAAATGGATCAACGGGCACCTTCAGTGATGACATTTGGCGCAGATATCACCAACGTCGATAGTCAGGGCTGCTCATTGGCAGACAAGAAGGTCAAGGACATCCGGGATTTCACCCCTGTCGGTGTCCAGGGCACGAGTGAGGCAAGCCTTCTCTCAGATTGTGTGATCTGATTACAGGTGCAAAGGAGGTGACTTTCGGTACAATTGATTGATTGTTTGGACTCACATGAGTCTTGGGTGGCTTCCGGTCCTTTGGGGATCCTATTCCCAGAGATTGCAGTATAGTCTTTAATGAGTTTGCAGTAATATACTTATTGGTAGCACAAATGGAGTCTGAATTGTTCGTTCGTCCATCTTCGTGTCTGCAGCACATTGCGTCTTCGTAAAGCTCATGTCACAGGCTCAGTTCGTCAGATCGCGATGGCGGGCATTGCACTGTACAGGCTCAGGAGATCGGCAATCCAAAGGATGTTCCGGTAGCGACATATCCCACCAGAAGTACGCCCCAATACCGTATATGGATCCTTGTTGGGTCCATTGTTCGGCCCATAAAGTGACTACATGGTGTGGTGATATTATTAGCATTTTTCGGTGGATTACCGCTTTGCCGATGATGCAACCCGTTCAAGAGCTCCCACAGCATGCGAGGGCCAGGGTTTTCCATGACGGGGTCCTTCGGGGTGATCCAGCAAAAGCCCGATATGTTCATTTCCTTGTTCATTTGGTTTCTTTCGGAATGGAAACGAATGAGAAACGATCTGTTTCCCCTCGGCTCGGTTGACCTTGAGCTCTAAATGACCACTCGTTGCTTGGTTGAATCTCATTATGACTCTTGGATCCGACAGCTTTTCAACCTAGGACGGCAGAGTCATCCTTCTGTATTCTCACGCCTCGAATTTCTGAAGACTGTATCCAGTCCCTGTTCACCGCATCAGCCGCATTTGAGGCCTTATCTCAAGCCGCACTAATCCCAAGTCTTGGGCCAATAAAGCTTGGCTTCACGATCCCGAACCGAACGCAATGACCGAAAATGTGATCAAGACTTTACGATCCTTTGCCCTAAATCGTCAGCTTGATCGTAGGTCAACATGGGATGCGCCTGGTGTGTGGGGGAAAGTGTGCCCTGGGTTCAAACCAGATGAGCGATACCACTTCGGCTTTTCCGACGAGAAATACGGGAGAGAGATTCGGGAACAGAATCCCGTTCAAGTTCGTACAAGATGTCTACTATATTTTACCTAAATAAAAAGAGAACTTCTTCAAGCTTTTGCCGGAAGATGCTCTCGACTCTCGAGTAAGCTTGTTGTCACCCCGAGTTTCTGGTTTATATGGCAGCAGTCTTGCAGGCATCTTCCTCGCCGCGGGGGCTTCTGCCGTCGCGATCGAGAGCTCAGGATCCGTCGTCGCGACTCACCCAACCGCGGCTTCGACATGGCCTTACAGCACCTTCACCTACGAGCAGATGACCTCGGACCATCGAGACGCCATTCGCGCCGCACTTCACCGCGGTCTCCACGCTGCTTCCGACCAATGCCACTTACACGAAGTACTCCTTCAATCCAGCTGCTACCGCCAGCCCAGATGGACAGTATGGGCAGAGCGTGTACATCGCGCGCTGGGCTAATTAAACTTATACCCACGAGCCGCCGTTCACTACAACGGCATCCGCGACTCTCGTCCCCTCAGCAGACCTTGTCTACCCCGTTCAGCTTCCCGCCAGGCCTCTGAACGACAACACGGATCTTTGACTAATCGGCCTTTGACCCGTATGCGCGCAGTACGCCACAGACCCGGCGGGCGGCTGCCCGGCCAACTCGTCGGACCCGCTCTGGCCGTCGTGCGTGGAGGTCGGCGCGACGCAGGCGAACGGGTGGGCAATGGGCGCGCTCTCGGAGGGCGGGGCCGTCATCGCACCGGCGTATGTGCGGGAGCAGTTCGGGTTCGTCTGGAACACGTTCCGCCCCGGCGGCATCATGGTCACCGAGTTTGGGTTCCCGCAGTACGCGGACGCGGAGACGCCCAAGGCGGCGCAGCGGTACGACTTCGAGAGGACGATGTAATATCAGAACTATTTCTCTGGAGACAGTGAGGGCCATTCATGAGGGCGGGGCCAATGTCACCAGGGCGCTGGCGTGGAGCTGCGAGCACCAGTATGGCATGATGGGGGTTAATCGGCCGGATATCATCCGGAGCTGGGGAGGTGGATCAGAGGAGTTTCCTTGACTTTGCGGACCCTTTCCAGTGTCATATTCAGAGGTACTAGCATTGGCATGGCAAAATGATGAGGAGGTGAATGACTTCCAGGTTAAAATGAGGTTGTCGGGTTAGTTGATCTGCGGAGTTTGATGACCCTTTAGACATTAGTCACTTCTTGGAGTGGTGCATTCTCAACTTAGACACTACTTTATGAACGTCAAGGAAAGACACAGCAGATCACCCGCAGGCTAATTTAAGTTGCCAGATCATTCATCTCAAGTCGTTGAGTAAGAATTTGGCGGATGTTTAGTTTTGGCAATGTCCCAACTGATCTCATAGCCGTTTCCCGTCGCTGTCCGGACTACCTCTTAATTACCGTCGGCAATCCGAATGACCATCTTTTTCGCGCGAACAGTGCCATCTCTCAGGCCCTTCAGCGCGCCCAATATGCCTTCGAGACCGTTCACAACCTCGTACGGGTGCGGCTTCATCCACCCCGATCGCAATCCCTCGGCAAACACGCGGGCCCAAATCAAACCAAACAACCGTCCCTGGCCCTCCTCTTCGTGCACATGACCAACACTCGTCCCCACGACCTCGACGCTCTTGTCCATTGCGCTAAAGTCCCTGCCGGGAAGTACAGTCGTGACCCTCGGCTTCAATCCGGTGGCCTCCTCGGGCGGCCCTTGAAGAGCTTTACCGAGCATCTCAAACGTCCCGTTCTCGCTCACGCAGTCAAAGGCCTTGAAGCACCGCGACCCAGACGCCTTGATGATCTCCCTCAGCTTCTCCGCCAGCTTATCCTGGTTCTCGAACTGCGTGTAGTCCACAAAGACGTCCCCGGCCTTCTCGTCCAACGACGACGTCACGAAAGCGCTGTTCTTGCTCCCGACGGCGATGAGCGGGTGCACGCCCGCCTTTTTCGCGAGCTTCACGCCGAAGGCGCCGATGGCCGTGCTGACGCCGTAGATGATGAGGGGCGCCTTGGTCTCGCGGCCGCGGTCCCACGGCGAGGGGACCTCCAGGGAGTGGAAGAGCGCCGTGGCGGCGGTGTAGGCGGTCAGGGGCACGGTGGCGGCCTCTTCGAAGGAGACGTTCTTGGGGATGTGGAAGGCCGCGAAGGCGGGCACGATGGCGTACTCGGCGAAGCTGCCGTGCTCGGTGCCCATGACGTGGAAGCCGGCGACGCGGTCGCCCTTTTCGAACTCGTAGACCTCGGAGCCCACCTTTTCGATGATGCCCGAGACGTCGTCGCCCGAGTTGTGAGCGCTGCCGACCCAGGCGGGCAGCTTCCAGTCCTTCGGGTTCGTTCCTGAGTCGTGTTAGCGGCAATGCAATCTCGTTGTGAGTTTGGCGAGGGAGCTGGCGTACCTGAGACTAGGACTTTGATGAGGAGCTCACCCGGTCCCGGCTCGGGGATGGGGGAGTCCTTGACGTTGACGGAAAGGTCTGGGTTAACGATGGCTTCCTTCATTTTGATGTTGTTTAACAGGATGTTGGGAGAGTTTGTGTTCGCAACAGCAGAGATGTTTGATAACTTGATCCTATCGCCGCAATCTAAGGCTAGCTAGACGTCGAGGGCTGTGACATCAAGACTCCGTAGGCGAAAAGGTCGGGACAATAAACCCTTCTTTATACTTCTACGCACGCAATAGACCGAGGCCCCATTCTTCTTCTCCACGTATCAGCGACAGACTCTAAATCGTCTCAAGATGGGTTCTCTCCTCTCTGCGCTGTTCCAATCAACTCCTCCAAAACTCATCCACTGGCCTCGGTAGAAGGGATCTGGGCGAACCGTCCGTCCCGAGACTCGTCGCCCCTCCCGACCCATTTCGCCATACTGGCCCCCCACCCGGTTTTGGTGATCGCACCATCACATCAGATGGAGGGAGGGGAAGAAACGGGAAGCCGATTACAAATCCAAAGAGCACCGATGCTACTAGCCTGCGAAGCCGTTTCCACAAAGCTCCAGTTTCTTGAACAGAGTCCAAGACTCTGCGACGGTGGGTTTTGTCCGCTTGCCGAAGTGCATGCATACTGCAGTCGGCTTAGTAGGTCCTGTGCCGGCGTGCTCCACTTTGCGGTGTGCGTGCCGGGACGGTCCTCGGAAGAATTCCATCCGGAAGTCACAATGTCCCGGGCCGTGATTTTGAGGATGTTTCGGTTTCGCTTTTCGTCTGTAGTCAATCCTACTTCCGAAAGTCCCGGATGCAACGCCATCAGGAAAATCCCGTTGAGCGATATGTGCTGTAGATGTGGTATGTATTATTGTGTACGTTTGTTGACCGACGTAATCTTCACATGGTCAGTTCATGAGCAAATACATATGCCGCGCGATTCGACCGCGGCGAATCCCTATGATATACAAATCCCAAAATTCCCCCAATATCCCTTTTTACTGGTATTCCCCCTAAAAGACGCGGCAGACTCGGTCCCAACCCGTGACAAACATTACCTATATGGACATCCAGACTTCCCAATAGCGTGCAGGTCTCTGGAAAGACACGTCTTTTCTCGAATCAATGTACTCACGCAGCCATCATACACTAAATGATCCCCGCAAGGCGCGGACTGTTCCGACTGATGGCGGTGACGTTGTCAACTCGAATTCGCTGGTCTGATCGCTACCAAAGGCTTTGGTGTGTCCAAAGGAGCGACCGCTATCAACCCGATCTTGATGTTCAACGCGAGCAACTTCGATTCTCCTGCCCCCAAGCCGAACATCACACTGGCTGTCGAGTCGTCGAGCCCGGTGGCGATGTCTCATCTCCAACCATTCCTCTCTGAATGTGGACCAACTGGTCATGAAGAAGATGACCGCATTCCAGACACCTTGGAGAGGCAGTACCGTGGCACTGGCAACGTTGAGACCGAAAGCGACCTGGTTGGGTCTGATGAGATTTAACACCCGGTTGATCGAGCTTGGGGTCCAGGTGACAAAGACGGAGATGGCGAAGATAAAACTCGTCCGGAGATATGCGAGTTTGACGGGGTCAAGACTTCTGAGGCGAGCCGAAAACTTCTCATTCACTGACCCGACACGTTGGAAAACCGAGCGTGGAGGCTTCGGGGGAGGTGGAGTGGAAGTGCAAGTCGTCTCAAAGCGTGGGCTGCTCGGGGGTGCGTCTTGTTCGTCACTCGTGCGCCAAGATCGTTCGTGTCGAGCTTGCTGATTGGCAGCAAAGTCTCTGGCCACAGCCGAAGAAGGCTCTTGTGGCGGAGTCCAAGGTCTCGGAGTGATGGTGGTGATTTGCACCTCTGTTACGGCCGTACCATAAAATTCGGTGCGTCCTGTCAGATTCTGACGAGTGTCAATTAGGGACCACTCATCCGAGGCAGCTGCGCATGACCGGTGAGATACCTTTTCTGCAGAATCACGCTGTGCACCCGAACACGAAATGTCTTTTCCGTCCTTGGTAGGGTTGCTAAAGGTCAAGTTCCGAAGTTGATTGCGCTGATGGAATACATGGTAGCCGACCGCAAAGTAAATGACACATGAGCCGAAAATGCAGCACCAGATGGGTATGTAATAAGTGTAAATGCGAAGAGCGCTCCATTTTGCGTTAATCCAGCACCAAAGCTACGGTCATGTCAGCCGCAACATCAAATTCGTAGACAGTTTAAACTCACAGTGGCATCGCCGTAAATCATGTCATTGGGCCCATCTGGTCGGATCACGAGACAACATAAAGCGGGGATAAGAGGAAAGCCGAAGCAGATGGCGCAGTAAACCCAGAGATATTTGCGGAAAGAAGAAGGATTGGCACCGAAGAAGAAGACAAGGAAGACATTGATGGCCATGGCAAAAGACCACCATGGATCAGACTGCATAAACCTGGACAGCGTCAGACACAGTCGATAAGACGACGTCGGAGAGATACCAACATTTCGAGCAAGAATGCTTGGATCTGACACAGGGCGGAGGCCTCGCCATTGCGAATTCCATCGTAGCCCATGGCGCAAGCAATACTCGCGCCGACGTTGGCGATGGAAGCGAAGAGCATGAAGAGATTCGGCACAGTTCGGATGCGCTTGAAAGCCCAGTAGGTGACGAATATCAAGCTGACGCCGAACAGGGACAAAGAAGCCCCAACTCTTTCGAGCGTGATGACGATGTCGATTTGTTGTTGAGAAAGGGCATCCGATGTCGCCCTGGCGGCGGAAGAGCCATAACTGTTCACCATGACTGTCGATCGTACTTGGACACGGGTGAACTCAATGGCGCCTGCAGAAGACCCGGCAGGTGAGCTCTGGTAAGTTGGAACGATTTGACAGATCGCCTGGGCAGGATAGTCAGCGGTGAGGTCTGTTGGTCCGTCGCGCTCCTGCCGCGAGGTGAGCAGAGTTGCAAGCGTACCGGAACTGGGTCTTTGAAGCTGAAATGTAGGCCGAAAGGCCGCTACTCGAACACGTTGAAGGAGACTCGATAGGGCCGAAAGATGAGCGCAAAGTAAAGTTGGAAGTGACGACGAGCGTCGTACAAGGAACAAGGGTGGAACAAGAGGTCCTCGAACGTTCCGGATGCGAAAGCAACTGAAAGGAGCTCCGGGAGGACCAGAAGATGCCTCGAAGGCAGGGGGCCCGAGCAGAATGTCGTGGTGCTGAGCGGCAGCTTTGTGCTACGAGCCGGTGGCCACTGCGTTGGAAAGGGAGAATGAACGACGGTTCGAAGTGGGTTGGGTTGATGAGCTGCGTTCTTGACGACCCGAGTCGAGGAACGAGACGTTGAGCAGCGAGCGAAGATCGAAAGGCGGCAGGCAGGTCGTGTATTAATCTCAGGCAGCCCAGGCTGGTGGCCACAGGTTTTGGAGCAGCTGCATGACAGACCGTTGGCGTGGAAAGAGGCCAGGTCAGGAGCGGTTACACGAATAAGAGGCCATCAAGCGAGCTCTGCATGGGTGGTGATGGTGGATGGGGTTGATATGGATCGTGGAGGAGGAGGACGGATGAGAAAAGCTGCAGGCGGCTACCAGGAGATGGAAACCGAGAAGAGGAAGAAGGTGGGCAAATGGTGTCCAATTCGAGTATGGCGTGACGCTGTTGCTGATATTGGAGTCGTTGATGGCGCTGGCCAGATCTGGACACGAGGAAGCAAAGGTCGAAGGGATGCTTGCTTGCAATCTGGACCGAGAAGGGCACGCGCGCCTGTGAGGTCAAGAGTAAGGGCTGAGGCAGGGGTAGTTGCCAAGAGATGGAGTCGAAATAGGACACTGTGGACCAGAAAAGAAAGAACCTAGGTTGAGGAAGAGAGAATCGTGGCGACGAGAATACGTCTAGGTAAGGTAGGTAGGTACCTGAGAGGAAGACACTACCTTAGTTAGGTAGGTAAGGTGGGAATTTGAGGATTAGGGGAAACTGCGATCTTGCTGAATTTTCCTTCAGATGAGAAGGCTGATGAACTATTGAGGAAAGAGGATGATGGCTCGAGTCTATACCGAAGCTGGAACTAGGACTCGAGGGTAAGAGCTAGTGGACCGTGACTTCCATGAGATGGGAAAGATAGAAGGAAGGAGAGGATCTTGGGAATTGCAGGGAAAGCACGGCATATACCAAGAATCAGGTATCTCAGGCAAGGACAGGCAAGAAGTACCTTACCAACTTGAGCATCACAGGCTACCTTACAGCCGCACTGTAGCGGTGTTTGCGCATTTGTTTTTGCAGATCATACCTCGCATTAGCTAGCTGCGACAGAACTGACAAAGGAGTAGATGAACGACACGACAATGTGTACCGACAATGTGTGAAATGGGATACAGAGAAAACAACATCACAAACCAATGTGCTCGACATTGGACATGGCCGGCCAAATGAAACTCAACACCGTCCATCTGATTGCGGACGGGAGCAGTGCCAGCCGCATCATTTCAAATGACAATACCTTAGGTAGCGGGCGTCGGCGGGACGATGGGGTTCACCGTTCGAATCGGAGGCAGGAACCGAGCCGGACAACAATATCGATATTTCGCACTTTGTGGAAAGAACACTGCAGGGTACGGTTGGTTACTGCCTGTCTTGGACAACCGTGGGAGGATAGAAAGAAAGAAGTGGTGGGGGTTCCCCTTGAGGTGGGAGGAAAAGGGGAAGAGCAAGGGGTGGGCCGCCCGACGAATGGTCGTGTGAAGCAGAAAGGTAAGAACGTCACACAACACCAAATATCATCGAGGAAGTTGAGATTGGTCTTGGTCTTGGTCTGCCTCATCGCACCCTCTTTCCCTCTCCTAGGTACTGCATGATTGGACGTCTCCGGTAAGAAAGATGCCTTGCTCCAGACGCCACAGTTAGCTGCCTGACGCAGGTGCCTCAGAATATCAAGTCCTCGAGGCAGTAGTGTCCATTCTAAGCTGACCGCCAGTTTCTTACCCTGCCTCCGGTGTAGATGGGCTGTATTGTCATGCTGCTTTCCATCTTGCATGCTCACCACGCAGCCCACCGTTTTGTCGGTCAGATGGAATCCGCATTTGCGACCGCAAGACGGACACCTGTCCACGGGGAATGTCGTTGACAAGAGACAAAAGGAATCAGCCCGCTGTCTGTCAAGATCGGCCCGCCTCGATAATCGAGATGCAGACGAGAAAAAAGGATTTGCGCCCCACGGTTCGATCTGTCTCAAGTCGAGGGCCCCCGATTTCCTGTCCGGTCAGCTCTCAACCGCCAAGTCTAGCCCAATATGAAAACTGACTGTTTGTCAGATGCACCCCAGCAGATAATCAAGCCTCCAACGTGCCGGCTGCATTGTTTCGCCTTACACTGCACTCCAAATTGGTCGAGGCGGAGATGAAGGATGCTGCAGCGCTGCTCGAAAGACCATGGGGAAACGCCTCATGCGCCCAGCAACGCCCGCCATGGCAATCGAAAACAGAAAGCATTCGATGGACTGCGTGCCGACATTCGCAGACGAGGACACTTCAGCTGAGTGTTCGGACCCTGGAGAACCTGGAGAGAGGCGAATGAGCGGCACAGCGCAAGCAAACAACCAGCCTGTTTACTGCAGCTAACGCTCATATGCCTGGCTTGTCACCTGCGTCTACGAATCATATGACCCGCAGTCCTTGTTTGTCCCCTCCACTTTACCCCAACACCACTTGGTCAGTTCGAGATCCAAACGCCACCTCAACCGCAACGCGTAGTAGCATCGGCACCGTACCAACAGACTCTTCGGAAAGTCCCCAAACGCTGTCAAGCATCTCACGAAGCGCAGACTAGCTCTCGCGTTCGCTCGAATCGTTTTCTGCATGGCTCAACTTCCGTCTCGTTAACCTTTGACTTCGGCCCAATGCCATCAACTTAGTGCACAAGGCCTGCGTTGTCATACACGTGCTGTTAGCGATCCAGTCGAAGAAGCCGGCAATGTCGTTGGCGAATGCATGTAGCCTGGCTGCAGCTTGTCCAGCCGGCCAAAAATTCCCGTACATACGGCTGTCCCATTGCCCAGAGACAAGCGATTCAAGGTTTCAAACCTCGATGCCTTGCGAAATTTGAGGAAAAGATAATATGACTGAAGTTTCGGCATGGTATTCGAACTCCGCAGCTCTGAATCATATCGCGATGGAGGCATGGTCGAATACTGTTCTGAGGCAAATGATTGGGTCGTCATGGGCGCAAGTTTGCCTCGATGGTAGATTCAAGATCTCGCGACGTCTATTCAAACATCGTGTCTGGCATTCGGCCTGCGCTGCCGTTCTCCCCCACTCCACCAATTAATAGTTCGGAAAGTGTCGAGGATCCAGGATTAAGGCCGAAAAGCCGACACAGAATACTCCAAGTGCTCTTGATGGTTTTTAATTTCGGCTTGCTACACCACCCAGCCAGATGCCCTCCGTTTACAGACGTTGTTTGCGCTGCTCCACGCGACTCGTTCAAGACGCCACATCCGAGTACTTCGGTTGCTTTCACGCGCTCATGCAGTTCGATATGGCTTCAGTGTCAGCCAACGCTAGGCATGATCCCAAGGAGGCGCCTTCGGGCAGTAGCAAGGCTTCGCAAGCCACACGAAGAGGCCGTAGTGCTCGACTCGTTAAGCCTTTCGGACCTTGTGTCATTTCAGCCAAATGAGCCGCACATCATGAAGAGGCCCCTCGATGTATAAGTCAACTCGTTTTGTCGTTGTTGATGCGTATGTCTTCTACAGGATTTAAATGTACTGTGGTGGACTTGAGAAACAAATTACACTCAACTGATTGGTCTCTGTTAAATCCTCCCAACCCTAGTAGCTTCCATGTCAGGAATACTCAATCTGGAGCGTGGATTACCGGAACGCCAATTGCCCAATTACCCTGATGTGAAATTTTCCTCCTTCGAGCTTTTGCCTCGTATCCAATCCTTAGTGGGCTCATTCATACGACGACAACGGTTTTTATAAATACTGGCGGCTTCCACTCCAAGCCCGAACCCAGATTCTGAGGTTAACTCCAACATCTTTTCTGTAACCTAGCGTCCGTTGTAAGGGCCTGCGAAACAAGATGTTCGAACCAGGACCATGGGCCAGAACATGGTCATTGTCCGATAAGGGAGTCCTTCGGTCGGTGCCTGTTTTCCATCCAAACCAAAGACAGTACGGATGTCTTCAAGAACCTCTTCCACTACCGTCACACCATCAGACCAGCTTGGTACTTGGCCGATATCTGGGCCAATATTCGCAAACGCTTCCTTCAAAAGACCTCTCAGATTGATCACCCTCTCCAGTACAAAGATCTTTAGTGAGCGGCAATGACTCCTCACAAGAGCAACTGACATCTCGGTTGATAACGCGAAGAGGCCGTTGAAGACCTTCTGCTGCTGTCCAGCAAACGAAGACGCACCGGAGAATCCAAGCAAAGTAACAGCAGCTTCAAGAACGTGGTTGAGACCAACTCCGGTCTTTATCAACTCTATCATGTCTCCAGCCGGGTCTTCTGACGACTTTGAGACGTCTCCTTGCATCTGCATCTTGAAATCAAATGCTTTCTTGAAGTCAACTACCTGGCGAACAAGTGGCTCTAGAATAGGCCCCTTGTCCCACGGCGTCTCAACCTCTTCGAGCACCGACCAAATGCCAGCAAGATGGTCTCTTTGAATAAACATTTCCATTAACTAGCCGCATGTTAAGTCGGCGCTCATCGTCAGAATTTGCCAGACTTACCGCTGCATGGCAGAAAAACATGAAGCAACCCTTGTCGACGTCATTTATCAGGCCCTGTTCAGCTCGAAATTTGAAGAGTTGCAGGCCACCTGTGCCGTGGGGAAACACATTTTGCTCCAAATCTATGGCTTTGGAGCTTCTCTTGCCGACAATTACCTAGGATTGTTAGCCACCAAAGTCCGGATTGCAGCTGTGGCTCTCCATGATACCGCGACTTACCTCAAACATGCCGAAGAGGAATAAGGTTACCAAATTGGAGTCATCCCTCACTCTGACCGGGTCTCTGAGTGCCTTGTTCAGTGTTGCGATTGCCTTTCCGTAGTGTCGCTTTGGTAGTGCACAGGAAGTCGATTGAAGAACACGATACTCGCGCTCGTCGCGTAGTTGGTATAAAAGCGACTCAGCGTATATACTTCGGGACCGACACTGACAGTTCGAGGAAGGATAAGCTCTGGCTCCTCTTCCTCGTCGGGAGTAATCAGTGCTTGACTAGGACGAGCAAGTGCTTGGGGACTTGCCAGCCCCCCAGTCCTCGGGCTATAACTTAGTGGGATGGCAGGATGCTGCCGAGGTTTCCACCTTGAAGCCCATGACGAAGGGTAATTCGGGAGCTTTTCGTTGTGACGATGCTGAGAAGAGAGCTCGACTTTTTGTCTGGATATCGCGCTGGCGTCGTCCATATCGAAATCGCGGAATCAGCGCGGAATCGGAAGTGGTCACTGAGAGAAAGCCTACCTTTCCGCGTTTCTCTTCAGCGCGCGACTGGCCCTGAATTGGCCTGGCCAGACTGGCCATGACGGCTAAGTCGTGTCAAGGCTGCGATAAGTATTTCTCGTCATCCAAGCGAGTCCACCAAAACAACATCAACTGAATCCAACACTGGCTAATCCAAGCTCAGATCATTGAAGCCAGCAGCGGCACGTTCCATGTACGCCAGGAAGAGCCTACTATGCGCATGCGGTACCCTAGCTATGGCGGACCTCGGTTCCCAGAGCTAGGAAAGCTTAAATCCGTCCGTCCTTCCGGTGGCAGTCGTGCGTGAGACGTCAACTTCGCCGTCATATACGTCTCATGTCGACTTCCATGATTCTTAGAAACTCTGCTGTGAGGCTATTGAGTTGATAAGACTCTTTGCAAATACAGAAGAGTAGAAGGCAGCATTGTCTTTCTAGCTATTTTATAAAGTATATTACATATAATTAGTAGAGCATAAAATATAGGTAAATTTGATGTGAGAAAGTGTAATCACCCCTTTGTGGCTGAATATTGCGGGGTGGCACTTTGGCCTTTCAAAGAAGGCCTGAAATCTAAATGCAAGCACGACGTCCTGGTGCTCAGGGCGCTCTGTGTCCTGCGACGCGCGCGTACTGGACCACGATATGAGCGGCAGTCAATTACCACTTCAAGCCTTTGATATGACAATATCGCCTTTTGCTAGTCAATCGCTGAATCCAGCCGATTCACTCAAAGATATTGAGGGCTGAAACCAATGTCTGGGGGAGAAATAGCGAGAAATAAGCCTTTGCATAAAGCCCCCAACGCCAGCAACGAGAAGCGCGCGCAAACGCCGAAGAGTCTTTAATCCGCTGAGTTGATGATTGAAACTCCCAGCTCAGACTCGGGACGTGAGGCTTAAGTCGCACAGACAACACCACAATACGGCCCAGCTCCAAGGTCGAACCTGCCAAGCGAATCATCTGCTTCTCGTTGGCCCATGGTCTCATCGCCGCAAAGCTCTGGACCCTGAAGATCGACAGTCAGAGTTGCAGTTGCTGCTCGAAACAAAAGACTGCCCAGCCTCAAACAAAGGCCAACACACCCCGCGTTGTTCGGGACTATGTCGCCACAGAGGGGCGTCTGACACTCGATGCAGACGAGCGTTGATACCTTGTCTTCAGTTGATGGTGACAACAGCTCTTGGCAAATATCGCCCGCCAGTATGGTCGACGGGTGGGTTGGACTAGACCTCGACTATCGCATACCTTTTTGCGACAAGCTGTGAGGCTAGATGAGGCCAAACCGTAAAGAAATCAGGATGAAGACGAAGCTTGGCTGGACTCGACACATGCTAAATTCCATGGATGAACGAGTAGCTAATTCCTTCGCAGCTGTACAGCATCGAGATCGTTGCCTTCCGTAATTCCGTAATTTTGTTGTCGGAATCTGGTGCGAGACTGGTTGCCTTACTCACCAAACTATCATTACACCTCGAGCACGAGACGTACTCAGCCAGATACTAGCGTCCATCGCGCCTCGGATTCCCTCTTAGCAACAACATCATCAACAGAGTCTCCGTACATAGACGTCCGATGCCTTAGCTATTGTGGGGGAAGATGTCGTTGCATCAAGAGGGGGCAGGACAGGCAGGAAACCCCGGGAGCTTGGATCCGTCTTCGAATCCGCACCCATCCTTATTCTCATCGGCGGTTCATCGCCCAGCTCTCCCCACGCCTTGGGCGCCAGAACTCGGATCAAGCCCCGCCAGGGTAATTGAGGGGACGTGACGCCACGGATGAAAACGGCCGGTATGGCAAGAAGCTTTCTCGCGGCGGCATTTCGGACGTGATCTATCCCGTCTGCTTCGTCCAACACCACACTTGAAGTGCGACGATGCCATGCCATTTGAGACGCCACTGGCTGGGAGCGTTGCACCGCTGCTCGGGGCGATGCCGTCTTGGGATCGCCATTGCCTCACCACTCCGCGTGGCCCTTTGCCGCGCCCTCCGCTTCCCCTCCTACCCCGCCATGGCCACGCAAACGTCGACGTCGCTATCGTCGGCGGCAGTGCGAGGGCAGGGGGATCCGAGGCAATCGAAACCGAGACAGGTTCGCCGAGAGGACCCTGCGATGAACGGCCAACCCATGACTAGCCTAATCGCCCACCACGCGTCAAGCAACCTGCGTGGGCGTTTAAAGGTTCTGGTTTTCGGCGATTTTGGCACATCGGTGCCTCTTGGATTTCTGTGAAACGGGTATCTACACGCCGCCCATCGGCGGTAGCGGCGGCGACGGACGGCAGCGGACTGTAGGGCTGATTCCCCTTCTTCTCGGTCCCAGTTTCGTCCCTCAATCACCAACGTCAAGTCGCTCCGTGCCCTGGTATTTCCCCAACTGCCGAACAAATCCTGGTGCCTTTCTCCAAGCAGAAAAAATACACCCATAAATCTTTCTTCAGCTCCCGCGTCGATGTTGTGCTGTTTTGGATCGCTGGAGATCTTGCTCCGAGGCAAAAGCATGGTCTTAGCAAGTTTATCGGAAATAGTGACGGACAGGCCGGGTCGCCGCCCAATATCCGTTCACCTCCCGGGCCGGTGCGTCCCTTGGCCTTGATGAAAAGCGTTCCAAGAACCACCACTCCCACCAGTGGAGACATCCACGCCGGCCGAACCACGGCGAAATGTCCTGCGATTTGGAACTAACGCGGCAGTCTCGGTCAGCGACACACCAGTCTTGATCAACCACCTTCCAATTTCCTGTTAGACGCTTCGTGTTCGAGTTGATGAACCAGTGGCCTCTGCCCTCGATCGTAAACACCCTGATTAGCTCCTTGTTTCCTTTGGGAATGTGCGACCAGTCTGCCTCGACGTACGATTCCACCGACCCGAGCGTGAGTCGCGGGCACCTGAGTCGTCTGCTATGCGCCGCAACGGACGTCTCGCATCGCCTGTGCGAATTGACGCGGTCACTCTAGCTGTCTCCAGCATAGCGCGAAGGCCACGTTGTCGTCTAGTTGTCACCATATAGCGCAGGCGCCATTTTCTTTCGCCGATCGAGCCTCATCGGACTGCACATGTTCTGTTCGAAGGATTCGAAAAGCAAAGGAATCACAGTGCTTGGCTCCTGTTTGCTTTTCACGCAGGGATTGAGTGAAGGCGGGGTTCGAGTCGAGGCCGATGGACGCAAAAACGAGATCTGGGCAGGCGGTAGCCATGTAAGTGGTCCGTCACGTCGCCTGGCGAGCGGGACAGAACGATGTGGGTGCTTTCAACCCCACTGAGGAGCACGATGATGTTGAGCGCGTTGGATCGGGGGGAGTGGTTGAATATGGCGGGGTCGGCGGAGCCTTCGGGGCCGGGCCGGGCCTGGATGACTTCGGCAGACGGTGGGGGCTTGTGGGGGCCGGGGCGGAGTAGCGGCTTCGACGATGACTACGCGGAGGTTGAGGGAGAGGCGGAGGAACACATGCTAGCTGCAGTCGCGCATCTCGTACGTGAGGCCGGCGATGAGGGTGAAAATTGCTACGGTGTCTTGAGGGCTTCGTCTTGTTAGGAGAGGGAAAGGATGGGCTTTGGGAGACGTATACTAGTGCATGGGCTGTTGGTGGGTCCGCCAACACAGAGGTCTAAAATGTGGCGATGGGATATCCCTGATACTAGATGACTAGTTTTCATGTCTTTGCACTTAAGGCTTTGTTGTTTGTAAGGCTTTGATAGACAGTGGCTTCTGAAAGTCGCCTGATTCGCAGTTCCCCTGGCAAACTTGGGAGCAGGTTGTAACCGTATCGAGGTTGGCGAACATTGCAATTGGCACCGGTGTGGCTAGGGCATCCTGAGTACCGGAGCTGGCTGTTAAAAAATCACCGTTTTCCGACTTGATATTCCCGTGGTCCAGGCTTCCAGCGTGGAGTCCATCCTTTCAAAACCATGTTGGGAGTTTTTACTTTTGCGAATTGAACGCAAGAGAAATCCGAACTATGAGATTGTAAAGACCTCAAATTCCGCCGGCGTCGGAAACCCCTCAAGGATTCCCCAGATATAATCCCATGCGACATCAAATTAAAACGGCAGCTCAGCTCAGCGCTCAAGATCCAAGGCGAAAGAGTAAAAATTGAAAACTGTTCGAAAACCATAGAGCGATGCGACCTGATGTTCGGCCTTCGCCGGAATGCCCCACGGAGAACCGACGCCGAACGTGCCGCGCCGGAGTGGGTAGGGAAGTAGCGGCCCCGCTTAAAGGACCCGGACACCGGTCTACGACGCAACCGGTTTCGTTAGGTCCGCCCCAAGGAGGTTGATCGGATCATTCCATGTCACCAAGTTATTGCGATGCTTGACGGGAAACCCTCGCTCAAATTTTGAGAGTTGGCAGTAGCTATGCTGCCCTCCTCCGCAATGCCATCTTATTTATATTGTCCTTTGAGCTCGAGAATGTAGTATTCCTCCATAACCCCATCCCCAATCGATTCCTGTCCTCTAACCAACCAGCGACAGGAGCAGTCATTCTTCTGCGCAATCTGCACAATTTTTTAAGGATTCGCATAGGCCCTGGTCCCAAACAAAATGACGCCCTTCTCCGTCAAGTACTCCTTCGTTTCACCAGCAAATCTCTTCAACAGGTGGTACTCAGAGTCGAAAGTCTTCTCCGATTTGAGCTGCTGCGGTATGGCTGATCACCCTGACACGGGTGGTTCCAGAAGATGCAGTCAAACTTTCCTCGGACGTTCTCGTAGATGTTGCTGACCAGAAACATCTCATCACGACGGTTACCCTCAAAGATCTTCCGTGTGGTCTTGACCGCTTCGGGGCTGACGTCTACACCGACAACCTGAAAACCGGCCGATGCGACGGCGAGAGATATGAGTCCTGACCCCACGCCAACTTCCAGAAACCGCCCCTTGTTGACGAGGGACGGAAGTTGCTGCGCCTACCACCACGTTTCCGGGAAGTATTTGGGAGAGTAGACTGACGGGTGTATAAGTACTTTGTGAGATCCAAATTTCTCAGTTTAGGATGAACTGTTTTGGCTGGGTCGATGAGCACAGAGATGCGCTATTCCAACGCGGGGCGAGGAGATGCAACTGAAGTGCTGTTGTTCGTGTTGTTGTACATTTGGCTTGATTTCGTGAGTGGGTAGAGGTTCATAGGGTGAGAGAAGGCCAGTGAAATAACTAGCGCTCACCGTTGTAGAGAAACCTCTAAGCGTTCTTATATACTTGCAAGACGTTCATAGGATGCAGTTTGTATCTTGAAATGGGAATCGACGGCCTTGTTGTCGCTCTTCCTTCACGCAAAAGATCAAATGCAAGTTTTCATCTGGAACTTCTCCGGACGGCTCTTCTAGATTCAGCAACTTGACAAGCTATCCGAGACTTACTTATTCATAAGCATTCAAAAACTTACACATTTGCAATCAGCGGCCCGTTCACATAACAGCAAGAGATGCTACACAAGTTCTAGTAAACGTCTCCATACCGTCGTTTTAATTACGATTTAATATAACTCGCAGACATCCGAGCTTTTGCTTAGCATTCCAAAAGCGTCATAATGCAGTCTCTGTAGTCAGAGGGGGATATTCCAAGATCCCCCCCATTTTGCCCGAATACCACGTTCAGCATGACAGCTCCAAATTCGGGCCGGGCCTTCCCCACCCGATACAAAAACAACCGCCAAGCTCTTTTCTCTAGTGCGTTGTGCCCGGACTGGCCATCGTGCACACGCGTGTCAATCCTTCCCACTCCACACCAGAACTAAGCTCATTGACAGCAGGATCGCGCTTGGTTTTTGCTAGAAGCAGGACTGCCGTGACTCGTTCTGCTGTCCTCACGTCCATGAGTTTTGGATTGCGGAAACCGCGGACGCTTCAAGCCCAGCGCCACGTATGCCTGTGTGTTGTCGACTACCAAGATTGCGACGGCCTTGCGGCACAGGTTTACCAAGTTGTGCGAAAGAGAACTTATAGAGAGCATCAGAAGCGTCAACTTCTTGAACTTCGATTCCACCTACATTATCTGAGACGTAAACGACGAGACAATGTCAATACACAAAATACACTATTGAGAAGACTCGAGAACCAATGAGAAATAGCTCAAGGGCTAGAAGCCAAGTTTCTTACGTCCTGGCTGTCATAGATATCGCGCCGTCATTGATGGCAGCTACAGCGGCAGAGGCGATTAATGCGTGACTGTCCTTATCTCTATACATTGATCTCAGTGATACATTACTAAGTACTTACTCAATCCTCCAAAGTATTGAATAGACAAGAGACAAATACAGACATTGACAAGCTATGGTGTCTCTACAGATATGATAGCATGGTCTGGTGATGATTCTCTTCTCCCTCTTAACATTTTTAAGAAGCTAAAACAGAACAAGAAAAACGAGAGCGAAGTTAGCCAAAAATGGCAGGCAAGGACGAAGACGTTAGAAACAAAGATGCTGGAAACGAAGATGGCACTTTTATGAATATACTAAGCGGAAGTGTCTTGAAAGGGGCTGTTATGGCCTCTAGACCTATCTGGAACATGCACCCGGATTGAGGAGCGTCGCGGGTTTTATCTTACCACGCTGATTTTCATATGTATCCAAGGATTATTCTTATTCATTCTTGTGTCAAATTACTGGAGTAATGGGTTGTTGCGATTCTTTTGGTCCATACTGCGAAAAGAGTGTACTGATGTGGTACGTCCCAGCATCAACTGTATTTAAGTAAATCCTATCAACTGAAACATTGAAAGCAATCTCACAGATTCTCACTTCATTCAAATTGACTGGCCGTGTGCTAATAATGTTTAGCTGAGAGAAGCAAACGAGAATTCGGCACTAATAGCTCTGACCCACGCCCACGGCGCCAGTAACATGCCTCATGAGCTGAGATGGAAAAGTATGCAGGCAACACATCAACTCACCTTTGACTCTTCGTCAAAAGAATTCTTTAGCCGGAAACCGATCCCCGCAGTTGCTCACGGCAACTCAAAAGCATCACCAAAAGGACAGCTGCTGGCTTGACAAGTATTAATGGTATGTCCGTTGAAAATATGTACCTCGTCGAACATCGACGATAGGCAGTATACACAAAGAAGAAGTAAGTGGGCGCGTGCTATGTACAGCCAAGGGACCACCCGTGAGCAGATCCCTCCCAAAACCTTCATCCGAACCAATGGAAATTCGTCCCAACTTAGTAAATAGCGGGAACGAGAGAGTTGACGTAGATCTCGAGGTTGGTGTAGCCACCAGCACCAATCTTCATACCGTCCGAAGCATCGTTGGGGTTCAGGCCGTTGGCAGTCTCGTACTCGTCGGGGATGCCGTCGCCGTCGGTGTCCTCCTTGGCCGTGCCGGCCTCGATGGTTCCAACGCCTCCCATGGCCGCCTCGTCACTGATCAGAGCACCGGAATTTCCGTACGAAGCAACCTCCTTGAGTAGAGCGATATCGACGGCGTCGCGCTTGATGGAGGCGCCGACCTTGTCCATGACGTGGGCGACCGCGTCCGTTGCCGTAAGTAGCGTCGCGGGACCGGGGTAGTCGAATTTCGTCTGAACCATGTCCATGTTGGAGTAGCAGGTCGTCGAGACGCAGAGAGCCGCGCCGTTGAGAACGCCGTCCGTGTTCGAGTCGTAGAAGTTGTCCTTGACGTAGCCGTGGAAGTTGGCGTTGCCGCGGGTGAAGGCCGTGACGCCCGTGGATGGTCCGGAAATGAAGTAATTGCCAATTATGTTTGCGTAGCTTTCTCCTTCGCTGTCTCCTGCTATATAGCCACCTCCGGCACCCCAATTGTATATCACGTCTACAATTTTTTCTCCTCAGCGTCTGTCGCGATAATGTTGTGGTGTTGAGAGATGGCCTCTGGGCATCGAGGCCGGATCTGCCACCCCCGACCCACCCTGGAGGGCCAATCGCGGCTACCGTAATTGGAGACTCCTTAAATGAACAGGAAACCATGTTCTCTCTCGTATAAAACATGTTGCCGCTTGGCAATCGTCGGCTTAAACCCTCAGACTGAAAGAAAGGGGTCACTCACTGTTCTGGAAGTCGTTGACGCCCTTGACCTTGGGGTTACGCGTCTTGTTGTCAAT
This sequence comes from Colletotrichum ledebouriae, assembly GCA_036785755.1. Classification (NCBI taxonomy): domain Eukaryota; kingdom Fungi; phylum Ascomycota; class Sordariomycetes; order Glomerellales; family Glomerellaceae; genus Colletotrichum; species Colletotrichum ledebouriae. Next base: position 71,982 of record JAVHLU010000027.1, read on the forward strand.
GTAAAGGTTACGGAAGAGAGAGATGCCGCCGTCAGACTGTATGAGACCGCCGCAGGAGTGAGTCTCGAGACCCTGAGCAATGATGGAGTCGGTGATGGTGACGTTGGAGACGGCACCGTTGGTGGAGAAGGTCTCGTCGCGACCCCAGGATACGGAGACGTGATCGAAGATCATCCTGGCTCCGTCGGCGATGGTGATGGCGTCCTTGCCGCTGTCGCCGCCCTTGCCCATGCGGATGCGGATGTAGCGCACGATCGCGTCGTTGGCGTTGGACCAGGAGAAGCCGTTGCCGTAAACGGTGATGCCCTGGCTCGTGTTAGGGATGAGATTTGAACCAGTGTATATCCTACAGGTAAAAGAGGACTTACACCGCCAGGCGCAGTCTGGCCAGCAATGTAGATGTTCTTGGACACGACAATGCGAGACTTGATGTTGATGACACCACCAACGCCGAAGACAACGATGCGGTTGGCCTGAGAGACAGCGTCGCGGAGGGAACCCGTGCCAGAGTCACTAAGCAGACGTAAGTTGTCATAGGCGTCGACGGAAGACAAGCAGACACTCACTTGAGGTTGGTGACCTTGTAGACCTTACCAGTCCGGCCACCAACGGCCATGCGACCCATACCCTCGGCGCCGGGGAAGGCGGAGGGAGTGGCATTCACGCGGGCAAACTTGGTACCGGCCCAGCCAGTGACGCCGCATCCAGCACTTTTGACCCACGTTTGATTAGCATCAGCCCGTTGCAACAGAAGACATCAGACAGAGAGTGTGGTCTAAGGGTTCAACTCACGAGGGGCCCTGGCACGGGAGAGCGGCGGCTCCCTGGTACAGCAGGGCCGCTGCGGCCAGGAGAGTAGCAGAAGCCTTCATGTTTAGGGGAGAATCGAAATAAAGAGTGTACCAGACAGCTTGAAACCCCAAAAAAAAAAAAAATTTGGGGGAGGGGTGGAACGAAGAAAGCGAATGAAACCACAGAATTTGTTTTGGCTGAGGAAACGGCGGGCAAAGGGAAGCAGAGCAAAGGGCAACAAGGCAGACGAGATGATCGAAAACCATGGGTCTCCTGTTTGGTTTTGTAGGCGTTGCTGAGTAGCACCGGCCATGGGTTGTTGTTCGCGGTGATGATCCACCGGGCACATTGGACATCTCTACTCTATTCAGGGGGCGGCTATAGGGTCATCTGGCTCTGACAGGTAGAGGACATTGGAGGGTGACTAGCGAAGACTGCATCTGGCATGACGGTCGTGTTTGCTTGTTCGGGGTCTGTCACCAGGATTCCAGTTGGATACATTGGCTCGACTCGCGATTTCCCTTTCTGAACGTGTCTGGTCAACTCGAGACCCTCTTCAACCGCCGTCCTCTCGGTAGACAGAGAAGCACCAGAAAGATCCTAGGGCGATTGGTGGGAGACATTTCAGCGCGGTTCGGTGGCAGAGATGAGAGAACGGGTTCCCGTTTCGGTAGTGTTGTGTGGGGAATCCCTGCGGTCTTGTGTTTGGGTCATATTGAAGGGGCTACTACGGGGCTTTACGGACCCCCACGAGGGGGGGGCCACGGCACCACGGAGGTTTTCAGGTTGATGAAGGCTGCCGGAGGAGGAATGTTTGGCCTTGGGTGACATGGGAGCTGAGAATACGAAGGGATTCCTCGTCGGAATCACGGGTCAGCGGCTGACTTTGACGTGTGAGATGTTTCCCACCTGCAGGACCTCATTGTCGATATTGGGCTCAATGGTTTAGGTTGGCGATGCGACTGCCGTGAGGAGTGTTTGGCTTGGTGAGGATTGACCTACGATGGAATTGGGAAGTAATTCATGTGCTGAATTAGTCCCTCGAGGTGAAGGTCTCTTGCGGTGGCTTCCATGATGCAAAGGATAGAAGAGATCCTTCTTTGGTTTCTTCTCCATCTCATGAGGCGAGCCATTCGGGCAAACCTCTCGCGTCTTCGCTGACTACCTATTAAGGTAGGTAGTGATTATTCACAAGAGATAGTGTCACGAGCCATAGGTAGGGGTAAGGGCGAGTTATAAGGAGCAACTATCTTAGCTATAGATTAGTGCGCGCAGAAAGCGCAGTGAAATAGTCTATAGTGCGCGATTATATAATCGCGCGCTATAGCGCATAGCCACTATAGCCTTATAAGGCTAAGAGTGCTATAAACCGCATCGCAATATACCCCCTAGCTATATAGCGAATATTACTAATATAGCGATCTATTATTACGCGCAGCTATAACTATTTTTAAATATATATAAAAGAGATAAAGTAGTATTATAAATAGCCTTAAAGGCGTAAAATAAATAAAAATATCCCTTATAAGTACTTTAAAGAGTATAAATAAGCGATATACGACTTAAGTAATAGTAATATTATTTAGGTAAGTAGTAGAACCTAGTTAGTAGCGCTTAACTACTTATAAAGGTAGCTAGGTAAGCATAGTTATTACTTACGCTACCCTCTACCTTAATTTTTCCTCCTTCTTCTACTTAGAGTACTATAATAATTATAAGTTAACCCTTCGCACGTGCGAAAAAATCGTTACGCGCGTCGCTAACTATTATAGATACTTACCTTTATATAGTACTATCTATATCTATTAATACCTATTAATATAATTATTAAAAAATAGCCCCTAAGTATAAATAATCTATAGCGCTAGTTACTAACTACGTCGCTAAGGCTAAGGCGACCTATAAGGCTAAGAAGAAAGCGGAGTAGGAGTAGCTAGCTACTCTTACTAAGTAGGAGGAGGCTAAGGATAACGAGGTTAATAAATATAAGTCTTTTATTTTACTATCTTATAACCCCTTTAGCGACTATTACTATCTAATAAGGCCTTTTAATACTATAGAAGCTAATAATATCTTCTTAATAGAGGAGGCTAAGGCTCCTAAGAAGAAGCTAGCGCCTAAGCATAAGCACGCCCCCTCTATTAAGGAGGAAGAGGATAAGGACGAGGAGCTTACTTATATATTTATAACGCTCCTTCTATATACCTAAGAGATACTAATAATAGCCTAGCGAAGCTTAAGAAAGCTAAGCTAGCTAAGATTATAAGTAGTATATATTATAATATACCTAAGAAGAAGACTACCCCTACTACTAGTAAGAAGACCCTAGGCTCTGCTAAGAAGCCCTATACTTCCTCTACTATCCTAGAGGGAGCTAGTAAGCTAATAGAGTACCTATACTATAGCTACGCGCGCTCGCTACTTATAGGTAAGAGCTCTAGTTACTACTTCTATAGCGCTAGTAAGTATTACTATTACTACCTAGCTAGCTATAGCTACTAACCCCTCCTTATTACTATTATTACGCCTTATAAGTACTATTATAAGGCTTATAATAGTAATAACTAAGTTATAAGTATTCTGCGCTTATACGTAGGCGTGCGCGAGATAATTTAATATAGTACTAACTTATTTATCTAAGCCCTTACCTATTAGTACTAGGTCCTCTAGGCTACCTTTAAGGAGGAGGAGGAGAAAGAAGAGAAGGAGAAAGAGGAGGAGGAGGAGTAGGAGGAGGAGGAGGAGCTCTAGGTTATTATATACCTAGAGGCTACTATAGGAGAGCTAGCTTTAGCTAGCTCTTCTTAATAGGTCTCTATAGCTATTACTCTTCCTAGTAGTATTATTACTAGCGCGCGCGCTCGCTTAGTAAGCCTTTTAGCTCTCTATAAGCTACTTACTAGCGTAGCTAATAGCTTTATTAACTACCTTATCGCAGCTATCTATACTAAGGAGCGCTCTTATTATTAAATACGCGCCTTTAGGTATTAATACCCTTTACTTATTAGTATTTAGGGAGGTATAGGGCTAGTATACCTAGGGCTAGCGTGCTTATAAGAATTACTTTTCTACCTAGCTATTATATATAGGGGGGGCTATAACCCTATAGATAACGTCTACTAGCCTTTAGGCCTAATAGAGCTTCGTTCTATACTCTTAAACTTACTTCCCTTTTATTATAATAATATAGCGAGCGTTTACTAGGTTTAGTAGCGCTTAGAAGTATTTAAACTTAGCTTAGGAGAGGCTTTTTATAAGCCTATCTACTAGTATCTTATCTATAGGTATATAGAGTACTTTAAAAGTACCCTTTGCGTGCTCTTAGCGTAGCTATATATTCTAAATATCGATATGCTATAAGCGGGTTAAAATACGCTCTCCCTCTCTAACTACTAGTTAAATAATCTACTAATTATTATAATAGACTTTCTAAACGTCTCCGAGCTCTAAAGCAAGGTTATAGTATAGCCTTTAAAGGGCTATTATCTCCTTAGTAATATACTTAAGGCTTAGGAGCTCTGCTTTAGTTATTAACGTTATAACTATTACTTAACGGGCTACTTTTTACTAAATCGCGCCTCTAAAGAGTATTATTATATAGCCTTATAACGACCTATGCGTCTCTTTATTATTAGTAAATAAGGCGTCGCTAGTAATTAGTAGTGAGGGAGTCTCTTTATTACCCCCTAAGCTACTATAGTAGATTACGAGGTAGTAAGTTAAATAGAGATACTATATATACTACCTTGCTATAGCAAAGTGCTATACGCTTAGATTTATAAGGAAGCAGGAGAGTTATACTATAGTAAAGGCTACTTTAAGGTATATTATTATCGCTATATATAGGATACTTCTAATAAGCGATTAGTAGTCCTTAACTTCTATAGTAGTAGCCTTACTAGGGTTCTTTATAAGCTTAGTAACTAGTATAGGAGTACTTAGAGCAATACTATCTTAGAGGCTAAAGTGCTCTATAATAGTCTTAATATACTAGTTATAGACTAGGTAGATCTTTTTAGCTACTTAGTCTCGTATAATATATATCCCGAGGTACTATTTAATAAGGCTTAGTTCGCATAGTTTATATAATTCCTTAATCTCTCGTATAAGCTCCTAAGCTTTAGAAGTATAGTCTTAATAGAATAAAACGAGGATATCGTTAATATAGAATAGGAGTAGGACTTTATAATGCTTATCTTAAAAAAGGCAGGGCTCCTTATTATATAGAGAGAGCCTAAGCTTATATAAGGCTATAGAGAATTCCTTATACTATAGAAGAAGCATATCCTTTAAGCTATATAGAGCTCTATTAAGCTCTATAACTTTACTAGCCTACTTAAAGCTATCTAGAAGGTAGTAGGTAACTAGCTCTCTATCTAGGTTAATATTTATATTTAGGAATACGTTAATAATATTGAATTAGAGTATTTTATAGTTAAACTAGGCTACGATTATTACTACTACGCGCAAGCTTCGGGCTACGAGCGTAGTAGTATAGGTTAAGCTAAGAGAGGAGGTATCTTATATATCCCCTTATATATAGATTCGCGCTTTATAGGTATTAAGGCGGTTACCTTAGAACTTATAGGTATATACCTACTTTAAGGGAAGAGGCTTTAAGTATACCTTAGACTAGTTAATAATACGCTAGGTCCCCTTAGCTATAAGCTTATTAATTTCCTTATTTATAGCCTCTTAAAATATACCTTAGAGCAGCTCTCTTAGCTTCCTAGCTTTAAAATAGTTACTTAGAGGCTTTAAGAGGTCTTCTATAAAATATATTATCTTCTACTTAGCGTTTAGGCGCGTCTCGGAGTTATCTTATAGACGCGCTATAATAATAGAGTATAGAGTCTTATACCTAAGAGTACTTTCTATAATAGCTTTATACTAATTAGATATAAAGGTTATAAAGAAAGCATTCTAATAGTTATCTAATAAGCTCTTTTCTAAATAAAGAGTTATAAGGACTCTTAGGCGCTACTCTTTAGTACTCTATTATATTAGAGGCTTATAGTTAATCCGTTAGTATTAATAGCGAGTAAGTTAGGAATCTATTTTAGCTATTAAGGAGGAGTCTTATCCGGATTACTATAAGCTCTCCTCCCTAATAGGCGCTTAAGTAGCTAGTTCTTAAGCGTTTAAAATAAGTAAACGTAGGTCTATACCCTTAGTAATAGCGCGCTATACTTCGGGGTAGGGCTCTAGTATTAATAGAGGGTTTAAACTTAATCCTAGTATACTTTTAGGATTAGGAGTTTATTTAGGAGTAAGTAGTCCTCTCTATATTCTAGCTAGTACGCTCTTAGGCTATATTATAGTAGTAGTACGAGGCGCTTCTAAACTATGGGAAGTAGCTAGTATAGAGGATTTAAGCCCGCTAGTAGTTTATTTATTTATTATAAGGTTACTATTTACTTTATTAAGTACCCCTAAGGTCTTAAGGACTATATTAAAGGATTTAATAGGTATTTTAACCTTATTAATAATTATCTAAGCGCTCTAGACGTCTATAGCCTCCTTCTTATTATCTAGAGAGTAGAATTTTAACTTATCGAAGCGTATATTATATATAATAATAACTTAGTTAAGCGTAGGAACCTAGATCCTATATAGGTTATACGTTTCTAGTATATATCCTACGAGGTATCTAAGATAAGCCCTAGGGTTAACCTTATAATAGCGTCTCCTAATACCTTTTTTATAACTCCCTTTAAGGGGGTAAGCTCTATAGCTATAGGTATATAAGCCTCCCTAGTATAGGCGTAGGTCTCGGTATATAATAAGCGCGAAGTCTAGTTACTACTATTAGAAATAGTTTTAGAACTACTTAAGTTCTATCTAAATAGGGCTTTGCTAGTTATTTATAGCGCGCAAGCTAATATTAAAGATAAAGATTACTACTCTCTAAGCCTCTAAGATAAGGTACTTTAGTAGGTAAGTAGTAGTTAGTATTACGAGCGCTTTTAGTATAATTTCTAAGCTAGCGCGCTCTCCGCTACTTATAAGCTCCTTAGTATTCGCTAGTAGGAGCTTAAGATTAATTCTAAGCTCCTCTACTTATTATTTATACTAAGTAAAGCCTTATATAGCGATAATAGCGCGCTTAATATTATAGTAGATCTTATAGATAGTAAGTCCCTACTATCTTTATACCTAATATTTAAACGTCTAAAGCGCTTTAAATACTTCGTTATACTCTTTTAAGACTAGGGGAATTCTAAAGAGTCTTCTACTATACTTATTTTTAATAAGGAGTATCTAGGCGTATAGTCCGCCGAGCTTTTAGTAGTTAAAGAGGTCCTAAGCTATATAGTAATAGGGATAGGGAGATCTAGCCTTAGATTTACTACGCGAGATAACTTATTAAGTATACGCTCGAGCGTAGAATTTATATTAAATATATAATAGAGTCTTAATCCTTACCCCCTAAGCGTTATATATAAGGCGTTTAAGAGCGCTCTAGCCTAGGTAACTAGCTCGGAGGTGCTATAGTTATATATTATTAGACCTTTTAGCTACGTAATAGTACGAGGGGCGCGTTAGCTTCTAGTTATTCGAGAGGGCTATAATACCTATACTACTTATAGGAATACTTAGACTAAGTAAGTAGGTAGAGATAGGGTTATATTTAAAGAAGACTAGGTTACTCTTATATAGTAGCTACTTTATATAAGTAGACTTACCCGGCTTGCTAAACTATAGAGAGTAGTTATAGCTATTATACTAGATACCTATTTTAAAGAGGAGTGCTTCTAAGATAACGTTAGTATATATATTTTTAATAATAGTAACGTTATTTAAGGTTAGAGCGCTCTTTTTACTTATTAAGGTATCTTTAAACGCGCCCTAGATAACCTAAGTGCCCCTCCTAATAATTAGTATACTTATACTACTAACTTTAATTACCTCGTTATTATGCGAGCGTATAAAGGTGCCCGGAACTAGCTTTCTTTTATTATTAATAATATAGAGAGCTCCGTAGTTATCTAGAATAATACTATTAGAGAGAGTATATAGTCCTTTAAAGAACGTGAATACTATAGAATAAACTTAGGTTACTTAGCTTTTATCTTCGAGAAGGCTTTAGTTAATAATATAGTAGGAAACGTTATTAGGAAGTCGCTCTTTATTACTAGCGCTACTACTACTATTACTATTATCGCGCCTGCCTTAGCTACTACTATAGCGTCTGCTATAGCTATAGTTAGATAAGTATTAACCGCTCTTCTAAGACTCCTTTATAATCTATCCTATACGTATAAGGTTATTATAAATATAGCCCTACTATAGGGATATTACTATCTCCTATATACGCTACGCTTCGTCCTTTAGTATTTTATAATCCTTAAGGCTATCTTTTAGTAAGCCTATAAATACTTATTAAACGTAGCTATAATCCCACGGGGTCTACCTATAGTATTATCTATAGGGGTAGCTAGGGATCTTATTAGGTATTACTACTAGAAAGGAAGTATCTAAAGCGGTCTATAAGGCTTAAGGTAGATCCTCTAAGTTAGAGCAGCCTATAAGGGTAGTATATACTCTAAGCGACTTACTAGGACCCTTAGTAGAAGCTAGCTTACTATAGATCTTAGTAGTAAGGATAATTCTAAGCTCTTTAAGCGAGAGGTAAGGTATTCTAATCTCTTCTACTTAGGTAACTAAATCTAGCTAGTTCTAGGCCTATATAGGAGCGATCCTATAGCGTACTACCTTAAGAAAAGTATATCTATTATAGCTTCCCTTAGTATTAGTAATATTCTAGCTTACTACTAGCTTATAGAGATAGTACTACTCTCTATATTACTTAGTAGGTTAAGTAATATACTTAGCGCGCTTTAGGATATCCTCGTAATCTTAGTATACTTATTCCTATATACTATTATTAGAGCGGGTAAGTTACTATTTAAGAAAGTAGAGTATATTCTAAAGGTTAATCTAGGACTCGTCGTTCTTATTATTAAGCTTTATCCCTACTACCTCGAGGTAGACTATATTAATAGTCTAATAAATAAGCGCCTAATAGTTATAATATAAGGTAATCTATAATAAGAGGTTTATACTATTAGTAGAGAGGTACTTAAGCGCGTCGCTCTACTTATCTTAGACGTCCTCGCACTTAATAGGGGTTAGTAGGGTTAGCTTTATAAGGTTAGAAGTAGTAAAACCTACTCTACTAGTTTATTAGGGAGCGTTAGACTCCTCGCTCTTAATAATATTAATAGAGTTATTATACTTAGTAGTCTCGCGGAGCGTTTAAGAGGGATTCTCCTTAGCTTTTTACTTTTAGAGGGCTACTTTATACTTAATAAGATCGGTCTTATACTTAGCCTAGAAGTAATTATTATACTTATTTATAAACTCCTAAATAGTTAGAGTACTCTTAAGAGTATTAGAAGGCTTCCTAGTATTAGGGCTATTAGGATTAAGATACTTCTAAATACCCTCGCTCTATATAGATAAGTATAAGTTAAGGTACTAATAAGGCTAGTTAGTAGGGCCTTAGAGCTTAGCTTCTAGAGAGAAGGTTATTAAAGAGTATATAGCTATTATTATAAGGTTGCTTTTAAAAAGATAAAAAAAATAGGAGAAAAGCCGCTCCCCCTTTCCTAGGCTTAGAGAGGTTAGAGGGGTATTTATAAGCTATAGAGCTAGGCTTATAACTATCACAAGCTATAGGTAGGGGTAAGGGCGAGTTATAAGGAGTAACTATCTTAGCTATAGATTAGTACGCGCGGAAAGCGTAGTAAAATAGTCTATAGTGCGCGATTACGTAATCGCGCGCTATAGCGTATAGCTACTATAGCCTCATAAGGCTAAGAGTGCTATAAACCGCATCGCGATAGATAGGAATGCATTCCAGACGATAGCACTTATAGCGACAGCAGCAACAAGGATAACGGTGGCATTAACAGCAACTACAGAAATACCACAACATCGTGAACAACACCAGCAGCAACAAGCGCGAAATCAAACATCGAATCCGCGATTGAGGGGCTCAGTCAGATGCCGCGATTTAGTCCACCTGCCATCCGATCTCACATGAGATGCTGTGGCCAGTAGCAGCCCCGTGTGGCTGAGATGAAGGATGTCCAGTGGGTTGTCATCGCCGTTGGGACGAGGCACCGGCATTTGCCCACCTATTCTCCCCCGTGGGTGCGACATGAGCCAGCGGCGCCGACCGAGGAGAGGGGGAGCTTGGTGCGCTTCCTTCTTCGTGGTCCCGGTCCAGCCAGAGTGAGACGGCAAAAAGAGGAGAGCGCTGAGGAAATTCCCAACCGAGGGGGGCGATGTCGGAGCAAGGGTATCGATGAAAAGTGCAAAGCTTTTTCTTTGCCTGCTTTCTCATGACCCCGCCAGACCGTCACGAGGGAGGGGTTCGGTAGGTGAGTCACGTGGACGGGAAAGAGACCTGGTCGTTCTTAGTACAGTTTGTCGGCTTTAGGGAAGTGGTGTTGCTTTTTGCTAGTTGTTCGGCAAGTCATCTCCAGGGTCTAGCTACCCCTCATTTCCCGATGGAAGCTGTGAGAAGGGATTGAGAATCGTCGAGAAACCACGTCCGTTTGAGAATGTTTGTCGAATTGGTGATGTTCGGGCTCGATGAGATGAGATTGTACGAAGTTGTTTGCAGAGGTTGAGTCGCAGTTCACGATGTGCACTAAATGGTTCAACTCCACCGCCGCCGCGGCCACGCCATGTCCTCATCAAGTAGGCTGAACTCAGTTGATGCGCTGATGATTCATCGGGCCTATTAGCCGGCCGTCGAGACCACTGGCATGACATGACAACCCCCATCGTCGGCTTTCATCCTCCGCGGAATACGATACCTTCAGAGACTCAGCTCAAGTAGAAAGACTGAACGACAGCATCGTGTTTCGTCTCCTTTTGACCGCAACGCAAGCAAGGCACAACGGGAGTGTCTCTGTTCGTCAAGATAAAACAAAGGACCACTGATGCAAGTCATCCAACCTCCGTCATAAAAACACAAGCGATCGGAGCAGTGTGCGCTTCCAACCCGGTTTTTCTCCGATACCCCCGACCGACGGCTAGCCCCTCCAATCAGCACGCTTTGCACAGCGGGGCCCAGCTGACTAAACGCGTCTCGCGAGGGGCCCCCACCGTCCCGGCGACCCCTCGATTCGAAGGGCAGCTGCGACACACTGAACCGCGAACCGCCGCCGCCTGCCCGCTGTCGCAACACACAAAACACCGTCGGGTTCTACCCCTCACCACCACCCTCACCTGTAACTGGACCATCAACATCGGAGTTAGTGTAGAGTAGCCTTGAAGTCTTGCTCCCGAAAGCAGCCCAGATTCGAATCCAGAATCCAGAACCCAGCCCACCGCCCACCGGCAGCCACAATCTCGGTGTCATCTAGAACTTTAGTCACGCAATTCCCGCCCCAACCTACCTCACCTCTCTACCTTAACCAAACCCAACCCATCTCAACTCAACTCAGCTCAACTCGAACCCCCCGACATTGCCAATCGTCGCAAAACATTCGATCCGCCACCCACCTCCCTCCTGTTCTTCCGCCACAGAGTACGTCCCTTCATTTCTTCACTTCCCGACAAGCCTTCCCTTTCTGTGGCACATGACGTCGACGGCAGCAAGGCTGACGAAAGGTCCCTTCATGCACAAGCAGATCCCGTCTTCCTCCGTCCTCTCCCGCGCCGCTAGGCAGCACCGACCGATAGCCGCATCCCGAGACACACACGTGCACACAACGCACCGTTACCTACCGAACACTCCTCCCTCCCGCATCACCAGCCCGACCCAACCGCCACCGGCGTCTCCGCGCGCCGCGAGTTATTCCACGCCCAGCGCACGCTGTTGTCATCCTCCGCGAGCAGCAGCAGCAGCAGCAATGGTCGCCTCCCCCGAGACCATCGAGGCCATGACGCCTCCCGGCTACACCTTCCCGGACCACCGGCTCCGCCTCACACAATCCGAGCCCGACCGCGAACCCCTCGTCCTCGTCGCCCCGGGCTCCTACTCCCCCATCACCTTCCTGCACCTGCGCATGGCCGTCATGGCCGCCGACTACGTCCGCTACAACACAAACTACGAGCTCGTCGGCTCCTACCTCTCCCCCGTCTCCGACGCCTACAAGAAGCGCGGCCTCGCCCCGGCCTGCCACCGCCGCCGCATGTGCGAGATCGCCGCCGAGCAGACGTCAAAGTTCCTCATGGTCGACCCCTGGGAGGCCGAGCAGTCCGCCTACGTCCCCACCGCCGTCGTCCTCGACCACTTCGAGCACGAGATCAACGTCAAGCGCGGCGGCTGCGCCGGCAAGAGGGTCCGCATTGCCGTCCTCGCCGGCGCAGACCTCATCAACACCATGAGCCAGCCCGGCGTCTGGTCCCCCTCCGACCTGCGCCATATCCTCGGCGACTTTGGCGCCTTCGTGCTCGAGCGCGCCGGCGTCAACATTGACGAGGCCCTGACGAATCTCAAGGAGTGGGAGGACCAGATCTACTACATCCCCCAGGTTGTCCCGAACGACGTCTCGAGTACCAAGATCCGCCTCTTGTTGAGGAGGAACATGAGCATTGACTACGTGAGCTTCCTTCTCTTCTTCATTCGAGGAAAAAAGAATACAAAACTGTATCGCTAACGATAGCCACAGCTGATCCCCGCCGAAGTTATCAAGTACATTGACGAGCACGGCCTGTACCAAGAAGACGACACCGCAACAAACGAGAAGGGCAAGGAGTAGGAGGCGCAATAGTGACAATCAGGAAGAGACGCACGTCTTTTTTCTCCATTGTAGAAAGAAAAAAACAAGATGAGAGAGCGAGAAAACAGCGAGACCAGATGAAGAGATTTGCAAAGAGAGACGAAGAAGACGACGACGAAGAAAGAGATTACTGGCGTGGATATCAGCGTTTGGAATTTGACGAATGTCCATATCTATTGGAGACGGCGAAAGATGGATAACGATAGTTTCTTGTTATTTTTTTCCTTTTTTAATTACTACTGTTTGGGTTTATGGTGCATCGGGCGGGCTTTTTTCTATACCGACTACAGGGACATGTCCCATCTACAATCACAACTTCTATTCGGGCCGGGCTTGGCCCCGTCACTGCATCAGCTGTCTCGTCCTACGTGTGTGGCTCTCTGTCAATTTTCCTCGACGAGACGAAACAATCCTTGATCGTGCATCGTCAACTGTCTATCGTCGCTTGCTCAACAAACTTCGAACACGAACAGAAGGAAACCCCGACCGGCGTTGCCCGCACACCAACTCCCGTCAGCTTTACAGGTATCAGTTCAAGATGCGTTGTAACAGTCACGTTGTCGGTTTGCCACAATCGGGCATATTGTCTCATGCATGGGCAGGTCGGTAATGATGCTGATTGTCATTCTGGCCATGGCCCGAAAGCACCGTCCAACTGCTCGCTCTCCCCAACAACTCAGTCATCCTCACTCGTGTCACACTTCTCGCCGAACGAGCGTACAGCTACAGGATTCCGGGACTGCCAAAGAAACAGCTGTTGAGCGTGAATGCGTACCGATTTTGAAGTCTGCCATTAGCTCTCGTACGTATTCCTCAATCTCTGGGTAGAACTCCAAGCCGCCTAGACATCCTTTGCGCTTCTGTTAGAATGCTTGGGTTGCAGAGATTCAGGTTGATTTGGCTTACCCAAGTACGAGACCACTCGCCATTCTGGATGAAAGAAAAAAAAACCCCCCCGGTGCAGAACCCCGGTTGGTCTTTTCAAATGCAGGGTATTCTCCTGTCCTCGCAATAGTGATGTACTCTGGTCTCTCGGTGGGTTTGGCCTCGTTCTGCTCAGTAGTACTGTTACCTGCTCTCTCAATAGGTTTCTCCTCTTTACTGTGTTCATGGTTATTCCCATAACAGCGAGAAGGTGGTGCTAGTCTGGTGCTCTGTCAGTCTTCCGGGCCCAAGTCTCGGACGCAGATGCCAGAGTCAGGGAACTTACGACTGCGTGCCCGCCGAAGTTGGTTACCATGGCTTCTCTCGGGAAACAGTTCCAATCGCCACCAAAGTCCCGTTTGATCGCCTGGCTTTTGACTTCTCCCATGATAGAATACCCCAATGCTTCAGCCTCGCGTATCAACACATCCTCTCCCGAGAACACTCGGCTGAGGACGCCGATCAGCACTCTCTTGAAATCCGTTACGTTCCAGGCTGCAGGAATAGTGACTGCGACTGAGCTGTAAGATTCTTTGCGCCTCTCGCAACATGTCGCCACGGCTCTTTCGATCTTCTTGAAGTAACCGATGACGAGAGACTTGGATTTGGTCTTTCACCAGTACGCCCGAAGCTCCAATGCTGTGCTTTGCTGGATGGAATCTCTGCACATCGAAAAGTTGCTGGGCCTCTTCGGAGAGGCTATTTTCCATCCGAAGCAGCTGGTACGTCAAGACTTTCATGACCTCAAGTCTTGTCCACTTCAACAAAAGGGCCAAGGCATCTTGACGAGCTCCCCGGGTGTTTGGTCTGCTGGCACTTCCATGGCAGGGCTCTCGAAAGAGTGAGATATCATTCGGCTATCGTCTGTTGAATGTTCCGCTGACTGCTGCACACTGATGCCTTAAAGTTCCGAGGCGAAGGGTGCGTTTTGGTTGCCAATGTTCCAAAGAAGATGAAGATCGAGATCGAGGTTCGTTGAGCGAGGTCGCAAGAGGTAGATCGTTAGGTTCGGCGTGTTCCTTCGACGAGGAAAGTCGACGGGAAAGGGCTTTGGTCTCAAGGGAATGTAATGAATGCTTCTGGAAATGCCAGGGCATCGAAAGAGCAGTAGCAACAGATTGAGTGGCAATAGCGTTGATGTTGTGAATGAATGAACCCCTCAAGAAGAGCGAAGCACTCTACTGCTCGTAGCAAATATTGAATGTCAGTCCAAGGACTGATCGGGAAGTTATTAGGCTGTACGGAGAAACCATTGCAAGTGATCTGGGATCATATGGCTGTCAGAAAAGATCTTTATATCACGCTGTTGTCCCGTTGGTTGTGAGGCTCTTCCTGTTCACGAAGAATGGTGGGAAATCAGGAGGCCAAGTATCGTTTGACGGCTGGTGATATTCGAATGCTTTTCAACTTTGAGACCGTCGTTGATTTCTGCATGAGGCCATGTTAAGCATTTCGCTGATTCGTGCCAGCGCATTTGATCCAGCACTTGGCATTATATCTGCAGTAATAGAGTCAATCTCGGGCTCCAACGCCGCCATCCGCCCTAACCGCGTTAAGACCCTATTGTTTCTTAAAACAAATGCGCGAGTTACGTTTACGAAGAGAGCGAATCATCTTTGGCGACAATTGCCAGCCGAACTAAGATGTCTCCCTTGTAGTGTCATACTGCTCTAGACATGATGATCCGCAATGAGAAGAGGTTGATAATATCTTCCCTCGAGATCGAAAGGAATCTAGAGTACCTAAGTAACGGTTCGAGCTTTTGACAGCGTAGTAATTTGTGGTTCACGTAATGAGGGCTCGTAGTGAGCGTCAAGAACCAATATGGGTCTGGCTTCAGACATTACGGCTCACCCTGACTATCTTTCAACATGGTGTCTAGTAAGGATATCAAGATGCACCGAAGTAGGTCCCTTTCAACAAAGATAGGCTCGCTTGCATTCACCTTGGAGGAAAACATGTCATTTGGCTGACGCAGAGAATGAACCTTTGCATGCGGGAAATGACGAGTTACGGCTTTCCCCCGGCTGTTATCGAGGTTTAGAAACTCGAAGCTTGTCAAAGTTGCAGCTTTTGGTGTTCATAGTGGGTGAATACAGCCGTGAACAACAACGTATAGTCTGCAGATACTAGAAACTTATCCGCAAGAAAGGGAGACTTGTTCGATACTCTTGCCATATTCATCGAAAGTGGGTAATTGCCAAAGCCGATCTCGAACTCTGATGAGAGCCTTTAAGTTTCGGCCCCGAGCCAACACATCATCGGAGCCGGCCCTGTCTCAGTGTACACCACGAATCACGACTCCTCCGACATCATCTCAAACACACAGCAAACACACAAGATTCCAAGAACGTTGAATACTCCACAGAGGACATCCATTTGAGATACACGCGGCATCTGCTAGCATGTGCACGCGTAAACTCCGGAGTTTACTCCGTCGTCCAGAATTGAGTTCCAAACATGCCCAAATCCCCCCCAAAAGAAAACCCGATGTATGAGATGCCCTTCGAAAGCCAGAATCGTAAACACGCTCACCCAATCCAGCATGCCCTCGTCTTCTATGGTATACCAATCAGGCAACTCATCGTCGGTATAGACAAACTTAAAAGGCATTCCTTTGACTTTCCCCGTCCTCACATATCGCTGACAACTGCCATCAGTGTATAGTCATCATCATCATCCCTTCCTCCCCTCGTCTCATCTCGTCTCGGCAACCTTCCGCCGGCAACATGATGCATTCACGCCGCCATCGTGCTTTGCATCCCAACCCAGGAAACTCTCTCAGTAGCCGAGTGGTGTTTGCAGAAGAAGTCAATTCTTGGGAGGTAGGGAGTGTAATAGTCAAGCGACCGCTGGCGGTCCACGCGGAAAGTCTCTCGAACTTCATCAACGATTCGATCCGGGTTGCTTGAACATCTTTCCACGCAAACGGGGACATGCCTGCTCACCTCCTCGAGGCAAGCTTTCATCAATACAACCTCCCCCATCCAACCCCATACCAGAAGTAAGTAGGCCGCACAAAACCGTTCCTTCAGCTCCGCGTCAATCAAACCACCAAACCAGCGGCGGCCTTTTCTTTCCCGGTTTTCAAACTCCATCACCTGCAGCGTGGCACACCGACGAGTCTTTGAATATCCAGTTTTAACAGGATCTGCTACAACTCTTACTTAGCTCGTTCTTCCTCGTTCCTCGATTACTGATACCCATATTGGTAATCCGACAAAACTAATCGGCCATTTTCTTCTTCTTTCGTTTTGGAGTGATCGTTCTTGCGCTTCAGCTAGTTCCAGTTCTCCAGTTGATCAAGAAATATTCATTTCTCCAATGAGTCCGTGGGCAGTCGTGTAGTATACGCGCCGATGACGCGGGTTGTCGGGCGGAGAAGGCAGGGAAAGTTGAAACAATGGGAACACGAACACCACCTCCTTTAATTTTTTTTTTTTTTTTCCCCCCCCCCCCCCGTGTTTCCACCTCGTAGCCACGCGAGATAATGAACCACCACGGCACAAATTTCACGGACTGCGACCACAGGTTCGTCTGTCGAACGCCCCCGACGGACGGCCGAGCGTGGATGAAATCTGGAGACAATGTGGACTGGAAAACCACCAGGGAGGCTGAGATTTTCCCCTGGGTGTGAGCGTTAGAAACCCGGCCCACCGAGGAAAACGGTGAACCTGTCCGAGAGACTTTTGCACGCCCAGCGAAAAAGACACGGCATCCGGTGCGTCGGCGGCGGCGGCGAGCCGGCAGAGACATGCCTTGGCGGATCACGTAACGCGACAAGTTGTTGCGAGCAATGGAAGGACCAAGGCAAGAGTCACATAACGAGCAGGCGAGAAGGATAGGCGCGGCCGTGACACGAGGGCGCCATGCAAGGCGCCGCCCCTGGGCTGGCGGCGCTGGGCATCAATGACAGCTCCTTGCGCCGCACCCGTCGCGAGTGATTGCGCGTCCATAGTATTGAATAGTCACCGTCCGGTCTCATCTGATGATCTGGCCCTCTCCGCCGCCGGCTGTCACGCCGCCCGAATTCGCTGCCATGCTCCCCCATCCCAGGGCGCGACGTCCACGGACTGCTGTGCGGCTTGTCAGGGGGACGGGATGGCCAACATGGGGCGAAGCGGGGTTGACAATTGGGAAGAAAGGATGAGAACGAGATAGGGCACACCGCAGGATGCAGGGAAAGTGCCAGCTGTTTTTGTGTTTTTTTTTTTAACCCAACTACGGCGTAGGCTTTCTTGTCCACCGCGTGCGGCGGAGTGAAAGGGTTGATCCGAGATCGTGGTTTGTGTGTGAATTGGGCTTTTTCGTGCTTCCACCTGCCCAAGACGAGAGATGATGGGTTGACATTATCCGCAGTATATATTCCGAGGCTCCGACATGAAGTTCAGGTGGGGGCAAAGCAAACAAATCACGAAACGTCACGGGCTAGCTTGATGAGCGCAGCCTGGGGGCAAGCGCGCAGAATTTGGAACAAGAAAGTTATTATAGATTACAGAGATAGGGGGAGAAGTTCATCCATCCAGCAGAAGAGGAGACAAGATGTGCTTGATGAGCCTGCGGATGAGAAGTAAGAATGCTTCACGATAGGACGCAAAGCGCGCCTTTTCCCCCCTTCCCCATTGCCAGAGTGCCAAGTGTACGGGACATGTGCGAAGGCATCAGGAGCCATGACCGGCCCCGGAAGGCGGAAGCCGTCCACAGGAGAGCCCGGGCGTCGATGGCAGGGTGCGGTACAGATACGCTGACAATCCTAGGACATTGTCGTTTTAGGACGATCCCCATGTAGGAGACGCCATTGGTCGACGGGCGATCGGCTGAGTCGGGCTTATTGTGGGATCGTCGTCCCTGTTGTTCTTTGAGTGCTGGACACCCGCCGATCGCTTGCTGTTATTTCCAGTTTGGGAATCTTGGTCTTGAGGTGAGGCCGTGAGGGGGAAGTAGAGGAGAAGGGTGTGTGTCTCTGTGTGAACGGCGCGAGAGCACATTGGGGGAAGAAGAAGCGAAGCTTTCGGGAAAGAAGGGGTCCTCTTTCGACGGCGGGATGGGAGAAAGGCAGGGTTACAGCACGGCAAAGTGTCGAGAAACCCGGGCCTTGGAAGATGGGAGAGTTTGGAAGTTGGGGAAATGCCATTTCCGCCTTCCAGTTCCTTTTCGAGGTTAGTTGGCCCCGTGCGCGTGGCTTGCGGGAACAGTGTTTAATGGGTGAGTCCTTGTATTGGGACCGTCTTTCCGGGTTTTAAATTCGGACGCTGGTATGTATATTCTATCGTGTCTAAACACCACCGCATGGATACGGAGAAGAACCACGCGTGGTATGAAGTTGCCGGCCGGGGAATGCTTGGGCAAGCTGGCTGTGTCGGTTAAAAAACCGGACGCTCGTCCGTGTTTTGTTGGAAAAAAAAGGTCAAGGTATCAATAATCAAGGAGTTAAGGAATCAAAAAGTATGGCTGAGGATGGGGCCTGCTCCGTAGGGTTAATGTGTGATGGAGACAAGGTGAGCGCAGGTATTGCACCGGTGGAGCGCGTATTTTGTGCAATGATTCGTGGACGGCCAAACCCATAATCAGCATTTATTCCCGGCATCAATACAAGTATCAGTCAGACCGCCGACTATGCCTCAATGCACCTCAAATGAGGATGCTCTGGTCTGTTCGACATCTCCGGCACGCTGGACTTCTCCGAACATGTGAGCGGCCTCGCTGTGTACGTGGAAAGGCACGCATAGAGGCTAGGGGGGGTTGTGGAAAGTATTGGTTTTTGATGATGATGATCTGCCTGTCACCATCAATGCCGCCAGAACAGACGGAAAGATCTGCTGAATACGCGCGATGACTCGACGACCGATGAGTGGCAGAACGAGGAGCCTAACACATAGTGTGTTTCTAGTGAGCCGGTGAAGCAAATCTTATCTGAACCGAGTTGGCGCCGTCCCAGGTATTTCTCCCTTTCAGCCAAGCAGCCTCGGACGGCAGGGCGAGCCACGGGACGAGATGATGGACATCGGCTCTGTTGGCAAAGCGAAGGCTGAGATGTTGGTGAGGTTCCCTAGTGTAGTGAGCTGAGCATATGAGGGCTGCGGTATGTCGAAATCACTGCACCCTTCATCCGGGAAAGACGTTGAACACTCGACCGAGTGGTGAAACGGCGCCGGTGGCAGAATGACAGATACTTGATACGCACGGTTGACGGTACGGTCAGCGAGCAGAGTGAACTCGTAAGGCGGGGAGAGGGCGCGAAGTCGCAGCTATGGATGTGGGGATGGCGGCAGAAAGTGGCTGAAGTTGACTCGTGACTGGACGGAGATGTAGGGAGCCGCGTGGTACAAGAGGCAGTGGTGAATGGAAGAAGAGATCGAGAGGCTGAGAGGGAATGAGAGACAGGCTTGGGCCGTCGATCCGATGACATCACTCCGCCGATGTCAATGGACCTCCTCAGTGTGTCAGATTCTCAAAGGCGAGATCCGACGGTTGTGGCGCCGGGGTTCCTTCGGGAGGCCGCAGACAGGATGTGCTGGCGATTTGCCCCGAGCTGTTTAGTCAGCCGCAGCATACCCGGAGGGATCAGTGGAACTAAAAAGAAGAAAGTGGTACTAGTACACTACAGTGTGCAGCGTAGTGTAGTTGATTCAACGTCCGTAGGGGGGTGCAGGCCTCTCAAGGCAAGGCTGGAGGGGTCAAGCTGAGCGAGAGTCAAACATGAGAAGATCTCATCAACTGTCAAAAGACGGATCTTGGCCTCTCTGATATGATGCCCAGCAGGAAGGGCAGACAAGGGGAAGGGGCTTTGCGCGAAGCGAAGCGAGGAAAAGAGCCCTCGGAATCGCTGTCGCCATTTCCGGGGTCCCTGCATCAGAGACACAGCAAGGTATTGTAGAATCATTATTCTTACTTTGGCTCTTTCGATGGCTGATTTCTTCAAGTCGGGTTTCTGCCCGGCAAGCCTCACCAGTCACCAGTGCCTTTGCCTTTTCCCAGTTTGACCCGTGGCGCTGGCCAAGCTAATGTGACATTGTGGTGTGCGCGGCATACACTTGTACACTCACGCACAAGGTAGCGCTGTTGAGTATAACCTGTGTCTCGGGCGGCTGTTCTAATGTAGGAACGGGGCCGAGAGGGTCTTAAGTGGGTGCGGGCAGTCAAGTGACGGCTGAGGGTTTTGGGGGCCTTCCGCAACCTCAGCGCAGAGCGGAGGCAGTGGGAAGGATTCCTGTCATATTTGGGAACGGCGGTTTCCCGAGATGTGACGAGAAGGGATCGTGGCGGGTGCTCGTGTCGCTGTCGCAACATTTGGCAAGCGATCGGTTTCGTGGCTGCCCAACGCCCCTCCATGAGTAATCCTTCCATGAAGGTCCCTCCTGCGAAATTATCAACGCACCCATTAGTCTAAGGGAAAGAAATATCTGACTGGACATTATTTGAGGATGGCGGGGACAATCAAGCAGTAATCTCATGATCACGACATGATGTTGGAAAAGGCACTAGGAGAAAACTACTGGCACATCTTACAAACTTCAATAAGGATTCCTGCGCTTTAGACGAGAAACAGAAAACGGAACGAGCGGTTGGACGAGCCGATTGATCTACTGAAGTATCATGAAAGGGGACAGAGACACCCCCACCTTGACCCTGCGTCCCCATGCAAGAGTGCGAGAGGTAGCGACAGTCCCTGGGTGGTGAATGGCGAAACACGTCGACTCTGGCGCTGGAGGT
This sequence comes from Colletotrichum ledebouriae, assembly GCA_036785755.1. NCBI lineage: Eukaryota > Fungi > Ascomycota > Sordariomycetes > Glomerellales > Glomerellaceae > Colletotrichum > Colletotrichum ledebouriae. The sequence goes on from JAVHLU010000027.1 coordinate 93,155, forward strand.
GAGGGGCGGCCGTTCAAGATTGGAAGGCAGCATGGGAATCGGAATCCGCTCCTGGCTGGGCGTAATGTCACGATGACCGTTTGCCCTCTTTTTTTTTTTTTTTCAGAAAGGCGTTAAGAGGGGACGGCAAGGCCGCCAAACCGGATGGTATCTGCCGGGAGTGGGCGGCGGAGGAGGTCGCCCGCCAAACAGAAGACGAGCGCAAGCCTTGGCGACAGAAGCGCTGATCAGCCATTTTTTTTTTTTTCGCAAGCAGGGGTGCTCTGAAGGGGTGCTCTAGCTGGAAGCTTCTTGGCATAGGTGTGTACCAGGTTGTATCTTGTATCTCGTAGCGTACTCGTGTATCTGTGTACTCTGGATGCAAAGGAACGTCGCTGCGGACCTGCGTGTGCACCTGGCGTAGCTGCTGCTGCTGTTGCCGCTGCGCTGCGCGGCGCGGCGTGTAGAGATCCAGGGGTCCCTCGTAAAGGAGGGGAACTTCCGATATCTGTACACGTGGGAAGCAGGCGAGTGTAAGTGCTACCTGTACTAAGGTCAGCGGAAAATTTGCTTTTTTCCGGCGACAGAACTTGCTTTTGACCATCGACGCAGAGAGGCTATTATTTAACGTGCGCAGCGCATGCGGTTCACGCCTCGGAATGGCGGGGTCAGTGGGAGGACTCCGGCAAGAAGATCAACAGTTGTTGTTGTCACATAGCGGAGCGCGGAGGGACGATCGGGAGGGGATTTATTGAAACGGAATCGGTGAGCAGGGAGAGACATGAGAAATGGCTGAGAAAAAAAACACATATCCCAGATTGCGAGATGGAGCCTGGCCTTATCGGCAAGACTCCGTATCACACACATTAGTGTGTCGACTAGTGTAGGCAGGCCGCAGGAGCATTCGGAAAAGGCGAAAGTATCGTGAGTTTTTGAAATGGCGGAGTAGAAGGATGGGAGGAGCGGGAAGGCAGACACGACTCTCAAGATTGGGAGTGACCTCAAGGGACCTCCAACAAGGCTCTAGGGAAAAAAAGAGGGAAAAAAGAGATACGTACCACGAGCTGTTGCTGTGGGGAAAGACGAAAGTGAAGAAAGTGACACATGCCTCAGGCAAAAGGTACAAAATTAGGCCCAGTAAAGCGAATTGGAGGACCCATATGTTCGATACGTATCATCGCACGGAGGCAAAAGGTCAGGAGGAGCTTCGGGTAAAAGCGGTAGTGCCCCTGTTTGCATCTGCTGAGTTCCTTCCCTGTCTGCTCCGTCATTGTGCGTCGCGCTTGCCAGTCTCTGTCAACCTCAGAAGCTTCCAAGTTCCACCTTCGTTTTTGACCAAGCACTTGCCCGCTTTTGGTGTCAGCCAATCTCCAACCAGGGAGGGGACCGATGCGGTCGGGACGTACCCAAAGGCTCCTCCTCTTTGCGGCAAGTGCTAATTTCCAACCATTTCCGCTGTTGTTCTTGCACAGACTGGCAGACTGGCAAGCCATCCCCCGTCCGGCATCCGTCCGTCTCAGGCGCAAACGTCGCAAACACGCCGTCTGCGCATGGAGGTTGATACTATCACAACGCAATCAAGAGCTCGTCAACTTCAATTCCAGCTCCCCACTAGCTTGGTGTTTGTGTGTAAATGTGTGTCGGTGTGTCTCTCCTGCACATGGCCTGGGCATAGAACCGTTGTCTCGTCTGCCGCGAACAACGCACAGTTGGCTGCATACGCCCACACTTCTTCCAGGGATTGCCAAACTGCTCAATTCTCAACTCTCAGTTCGGATCAGCATCCCCTCAGGAATCGCTATCCTTCTTGCTGCTTGCATAAGGCAGAGAGCTTCTTTTCCGGCTTGCCAACCACTTCATCTCGCCCACTCAAGACCTGACTGTGATCTGCCGTCTGCGTCGCGGCAGCGGTTGTAGCACCACATACCCTACCAACTGCATCTATCGCCTCTCGGTCTGTTCGCAAAGAACACATTCTTCTGAGCTACCTTTCCAGTCGCACAAGCTGCCAATCTCACCTACCAAAGGACCTACCTCCGCCATCCACACCGGCTCACGATACACCGCATGCCGTACAGTGGCAGTCTCTTCGCAGCCGGATGACAGTCTCTTCTGCCCATCAAGCACAGGCCGGCATCAGCAATCAGCGTCCAGCATCCCACAGCCCGCGCTCGAGTCGCCTCAGCACCACCAAGAGGACTTCACACCACAAGATCCGCAGTCCGCCCAGTACCGCTTTGAAGCGCACCGACCAACCAGAGCTGCAAATAGCCTCCCCAAATACTTCAGCTACGCAACTGTCTTCGGAAACGGGTTCACTAGAGACACAGTTGCAGAGCCAAAACAACCAACGACACAGGCACAGCGACAAAACTGTTGCGAGAACATCATCCTTCTCCACACCGCTTCGGATTTGACCCTGACCGGCCAGTCACCCAACCCGTCACGGATTCCCTGCGCTGTCCCTGTCCAGACCCCACTCAGCCACCCCTGTCGCGCCCATCACCCACTCTCCACCACCCTGAACCTACTTCAGTAACCATTCAAGCCAAGTGCAAGGCTCCCACGCCCTCAACACCCTTGGGGATCGCCCCCGTCTTACCATACCGCCCATCCTACGACATTGGGTGAGGACGACCAATTCGATCGACACCGAAACGTCCAACAGCAGTCCTCTCAGCGCTCACCCCAGCCGTTGCGTCTGTCCCGAGTACCGCAGATCGCGACCACCCGGCCGCTTGTTAACGTCAACGCAGAACCAAACCCACCTGGCCAAGCAAGTCTTCTTTTCGCCTGCTCTCCTATTCGCCATTTTGCAACTTCAATTCCAGTCTTCCTACTGTATGTACTCTGTCCGAGCAGAACCTAGAGTCCTGTATACTAGACACACACGACGTCGACGCAACCGCCTCGTTTCTCGGTCGCGATCCCGTATTACTCCCACGACATTTCCACTCGGATCACCTGTTCTCTGGGGCTCTCTTCTCTTTTCTCTCGCTCCTCAAATTCCGATAGCCCTTCAGAACCCCACCCGTCCAGGGCCATCAATTGCCAGCAAGCACGCCAGCAGAGAGCAAAGTCCACCGCGAGGCGAACCTCCACGAGAACCAAGGCCCAAAGGACCCTCACCTAGCAGCAAGGCCAGGGGAAGGGGAAAATTCAAAGCGACTCCTTGACGACTCTGCCCAACCCAAAAACCCACTCACACCCACGAGACCTCGTTTCCCATTCATACCCTTTCGCGGCCCACCGCGCTTTTTTTCTCTCTTGCTCTCTGTCTTCGCCTACCGTCCCTTTTCTTCTGCTCTTCTTCTCTCCAGTCCTCCGGCTCCTGTCCCTGTCTAAGAGACCGGTAGGACCCTACTTGCTTCCGGTACCCCTACATTCCATGATACCTCAAGCCCCATATACTACACCACCATCACCGCTTCCGCCTTCACAAATACCTGACTCTTCCCTCCGCCATCCTCGACTCCCCCCTCCGCCACGGTTCGTACACTGCACAAACCCTGACCTTGTTGCATGGTGGCAAGACCCCGTTTCCCAACTCGGACCTGGTGACGGAGTACCCTTCCGTTCAACCATTTTTGCCTTTTGAGCCGCTCCTTCGCCCTCCTGCAGCGAGCGATCTACCTCAGCTCAAGACCAACGCACCTCGCCTTCAGTCGCAGTTTTCGCACCATAGACGTTCCGCATCCACCATTACCGCGACCACGAGACGGGACAGAACAAGATGGACAACGAACACCAAGAATCACACAGCGAGCAATCGCATCTCCCTCCTCACATTGAGCGCTCCCAATCGAGTTCCTCCTCTTCCTCCGTCGACCACGAGCATGATTCGCACATTCACCAGCCGACACCGATTCGCCCGCGTCTGCCCAGCCGGAAGAGCAGCGGTCCTCTAGTTGTGCCGAGGGATAGCTCTGCGGTCGGTCCCATAGACACCGAGTTCGGACCTGACGATGTGAGGGCAATGAGCCCGCGGAGGACGAGCGAAGACATCGAAGCTCTGGGCAGGGAAGCGAGGGAAGAACTCAAGAGGTAAAGGCTGTCGGAATGGCTTTGGTAGCGGATTATGGATGCTAATAACCAGACAGACACGCGAAAGCTTTGCAAGAGTCTCTCATCACGATTTTCAACCGTATCGAAGCTGTCAGGGAAGAACACGACAAGCTTGACAACAACAACAAGTTTCTCCAGAAATACATTGGCGACCTGATGACTACGAGTAAAATCACCGCCCCCCCGAGCAAGGGCAAGAAATGAGCGAACACGCCGCCGACGGCGAGGAGGACGATCACTGCATCCCAGCCTTGCCTGGATCGCGTAAATTACCTACTCCAACGGAGCTCAGGCGCGCGCAATTACAGTGGAATGGCCAACAGATCGAGGCCACTGCAACAGCAATGGATTGCCGAAACGGCAACTGGGTCACCCACTATCAGAACGCTCCATATTCGACCACCTGGTCAACAGATCAGGGCATTCTCTTCAATAAGCATAATCGGACACAGCTCTCAAGAATGAGGGCATGATACCCCTTGTGGCCGAGTTGGCCTACAGCGTTCTATTTATCATTTCGTTCACGGCTCCCGGCACGGCTACGGTAATGGATTGGAAATTAAAAACTTGCATCATCGGTTTGCGACTTGTACACTAACGATCATCATCATTGGGGGTTTTCACACCGTCACATGACAAATTGGGCATCGGATAGCATCAGGCGTTACGGTTACTGGTAGGAGGCCAATGGCCTTGGGTTTTCGCATATTTCGTGTATATAGTTTGAAGGCGGGAAAAGCGCCGACTTCCAATTCAGTCATGATTAGTTGAAGACACCTCCAAGGTGCTCGGCGTGCAACTGCGTTATTTCGACAGGGGGTTTTCGTCCAAAATCGCGAATGGTGCGTTAGGTTCGATACCTGTCGACTCTCAGGACTCTAGTACGACGTACGCCGCGGGCGAGATTTTCCTGTCAGCGCCACACCGATCCACTATCTGCAGCCGTCAAAACCAACCTGCAACGACGTCATTTGCCACCGACTACCGATCACTTTGCGAAACGGAGAACAACATGTTGACGACCCGTCCGGATATTGTGCACGGAGATGGATGTTTTCTGTCGGGGCTGGATAACGAGCGGACACATCCGTCGCCCGTCACTGAAGGTTTTCTAAGGCGCTGTGTTGCACAGCATTCGAGAGCGGCCGATAGCGTAAACAACGCAAGTTGAGGATGGCAGCGAGATGGAGACACATTTTGCAACGCGGGAGGATATCCTACAGCGGGGAGAGAACCTCCAAAGCTTCAGTCTGGGAACTTCAAACTGGACAAACTCCAGAGTCGGCAGAGTCGGCCGTTGATTGCTGGGCAGGGGCGACCGATGACGTTGTGTTGGGGGGATGATCTGTCAGTAAGTATTTATGATCGAGGGGTGCCCGAGGCGTAGGGAACGTTCCTGGTTGGTCCGTTTAGCGTGTTGGCGTTTTGATAGACGTCGGGCGTGAGGGGGTCGTCAGGAGTGGTTTGAAGAGTTGTTTTTGATGATGATTATTGAGGGGGAAAGCATCCAGGGTGTGAGCACCCTTTTCGCCTAGTCGGCGCGTTGATTGATCTTCGGCGGGCCAATATATGTTGGGATGGTGGTCAAATGCCCATCGGGGTGCCGTCACATGTTGGTGGCTCGATGTTTGTGTATTTGTTGCAGGAACCGGTACGGTTTTTGTTGTGTTTGTACAGCTCTTCCGCATCGGCCGATCTTTCGTTTACTCTTCCGGCTCCGGCCTCCGAATCGCTGGACATGTGCATCCACCTCGGGACGTCTTTCCAAATTTTCGGCAGGGCGAACGGACATTGCGGTCCGGGGTCCAGCCCGCGAGTGCGTGCCCGGCCGAGTGAGGCGCCGAGTTTGCGGCCGGGTGGGTACCGCATAACAACTTGACCGGCTAGTGCTTGGCTGGCCGCTGCTATCACTGCTCAAGCGGGAGGTCTGGTGCTTGTCTTTTTGCGTCAAATATTTCAAGAAAAACCATATCATTTATTCTCCTTTGCCATGAGGGTGGGTAGTTGGCCTGTGTTTTTCACCCTCACTGAGATGGACGAGGCGCCGAGAAGTTTCAAATACCGCCCGACCCGTTCCATTACTTGATAACCCGTCGAGAAGGGACATGATTCGAGCACTGAGATCTTGTCATGCGCCCGGCTCCAAAGCTTTTTATGCCGTCTGCCTACTCCTACTCTTTGAGAGATCAAAGAGTGGTGTCTACAATGATGTTAGCTAAGCAGCCCCTCAGAGCAAGGAATATATCTTTCCGTAATATGACGTACATCCAACGTTGGCGTTCTGTATAAAGTGTTTGGTTTATGCCAATCGTCCTTGAACCTGATCGTTTCAAGTGAAATAACTAGGCCCTCTTCGCGGCGAACCTCGAAGTTACTTTCTCCGGCCCATTCCAGGACATCGCCGGGCAACACACAATGTCCCACCTCCGCTACTACGCCTACGAAGGCGTCGGCCAGTACAACCTCGTCAAGTTCAGCTACAACCAAGCCGTCCGCGTAGGTGACAAGATCGAATGCGCCGGCCAAGGTCCGTCCCTCCTCTCGTCTCGATTGTTCCCTAACCGTCCAAGTTCTAAAAGTCCTCGACGATTACAGGCGCATGGGATCCGAAGACGGGCGAGTTCTACCGGGAAATCAACGCGCAGAACGACAAGGCCTTTGAGAACGTGGAGCTGAACCTGAAGGACGCCGGCGGCAAGGGGTGGGAGCAGGTGTACAGGGTCAACTCGTACCACGTGCCGGTCAACGACGAGGCGCTGGCGGCCATGGTGAGGAATTTTAACAAGCGGATGCCGAACCATAAGCCTATTTGGACGTGTGTGGGGGTAACGAGGTTGCGGGAGGATGATATGAGAGTTGAGATCGAGGTGGTTGCTCGTGATCCGGAGGGTGCTGCGAAAGCTGGGGCGGCGCGATCTTTGGGGCGTGAGTGTACGAGGGTTAGTGGTGATGGATCTTGTGCCTATGTTGACTTCTTGATGAGTCCTTGAATGCTTCAGGCAACTTGAAGTTGACGCTTGAACGCAGTTGCTGAACGAGATTGGATTGTCTTCGATGCTAGCAGAGTGCGACGAGAGTTTGAGACGCTAGTTAAAGCTCACTTTGCTGGTGGAATTACAAGGACTGATTTGAGTGACCCGGCGAGACGACATACAGAAGAGCTCAACGATGCACGCATGATTCTAACAAATAGATTTCTTCACAGGGCCTGATCAATCTGTCTATGCTCGTCTAGGCGTTAGATGGTAATTTTCTACGGAGTTTCGGGAATTTCAAAACCATAACAGCCTAAATTAATTCAAGAGCGCAACTTATATATAGCACGTCGAGGTCTGGGCGAAGCGACTTGTTCGGCCCCGAGACACATAGATGACGTGCCTCAACTGGGCTTGCTTGAAAGTAATCATTTGATATTTGTATTAATATGTAATCTCATCTACCAGACAAGACTCAGTTCCATTAACGCCAATCCCTCCATGTCGTTCCGATGGCGGGATTACTTCAACCAGTTCGGGTATATCCGCTCGCAATCAATTTGAATCTATGCCTTGCTGGCCTGGACGAGGAGGGCGGCGTGCTGCTCGGGGTGGGTCTTCTCGACGTTGCCCTTGGCCATCTTCTTCATCAGCATGTTAGCCTCGATCTCGACCTCCTCGCGGAGGACGAGGTTGGCGCCCTCGTTGACGATGCGCCACTTGCCCTGGATCACCAGGGTGCCGACGGGGGGCTTGGCGTTGACGAGCGTGTCGACACCGTCCTCGAGGTTGGTGATGGTCAGCTGGTACGTCGTCTGGCCGATGGGCTTCTTGTCCGTGACGGAGTAGGTGGCCGACTGGCCCTGGCCGACGGAGCCGGACTCGAGGTTGTAGGAGATGAGGGCCGGGCAGAGGGTCTTGACCATCAGGTCGTGGTTGTGCATGGCGGTCAGGACCTGGTTGCGGTCGACGCCGGCGGGGACGGGGGTGGAGACGACGGTGGAAGGCATTTTTTTTGGCGGTTGAGGTGTTTGGAAGAGGGAGATGGTTTGGATACTGGCTTGGAGTGGATTTGTGAGTGTAGAGGAAGACGGGGCTGTGTGATGCAAGATGAGCAAAGACCAAGTGTGAGGTTCTTATAGATGTTCCCTCCGTGGTTTGCTCAGGCCGGTGTGCCATGTCTCTTTCAGACGATATGAGGCTTTGGTTTCCCCCAACCTCAGTCTTCTTTGACTTCACCGACTCTCAATAGTGCCCGAAGCGCGCGCCCCCATACCGACCGTCTACGCCGCTGACGGTCAAGGAGGTGAAGAGGTCCGCGGTGTGGTGGGGGCTAGTTGCAGGAGACGCAGGTAGGGAGGCTAAAGTGGCATCGGGCCGGCCGTGCCCCGGCCGTGCTCCCGCCGAGCCGGACGGGGGAGCATGTAACTGAGAAACGTGAGGCTTCACGCTAGCGGGCTCGGCTGATGGTTGGAAAAAAGGCAGGGGATAAAGAGGCGCGGGGGCGGGCTGAATTGGAGAAGTCCGCTGCGCTGCGGTCAAGAAAAACAAAAATGCATTTTCGGCGAAGAATTCAAAGGGGGCGAGAGTAGGACAATCCCGCGAATCTGCGATATCTGGCAGGTAAGACAGACGCCTCGTGCCTCGTGCTCAAACAAACAGGAAAAGGGGTTCTCTTCGCAGATTGCTTTCGATGTGTGTTTCAACCCCAGAAGCAGGGTTGGTTCTGGTGGTCACTCGGTCGTATGCATGTCAAAGAACCGGCGACCCGACGTTCCCAAGCCCGCGGATTTCGACCAACCAGAACTGAGGAGACTTCCGTCGTGCTATTTAAAGGACAAGACTGGTCTTCCAGGCCGTCGTCTTCCTGCCCGAGTACGCGTGTCTTACTGTTGCCAAAGCCGCAGAGATCCAAGCCTCCACGCGGCTTAGGCATTTGAGAGAGTCCTGAACCAGTCTTGGCATCTGCGAAAAGCTCTGAACGCTCTGCAGCTCTTGGGTCCCCCTGATTTCATCTCAAAATTGGGGAGCGCAGATCCGTGCTAGTTAAGCCGGACCCCCATTTTCAGTTCGGCCTCCAGTTGAGGCTCAACTGTCCCAGTGACACCTAGCCAGGCGTTCGCAAGTCAAGCGGGAAGGAAGCATGTTATTTACGGGTGTACCCCGCAGAATGTCTCAGATGAGGCGCAGGTTTTCCGGTGATCACGATCGCTGCGGCCCGAGATTGCTGCTGGGATTACTACCACGTAAACCACTGGAAGCATCCGGCAGATAGGTTCATGTAGGAAGAAAAAGGAAAACAGGCCCAATCAAGAGATGCGGCATCCTTGGTCCTTCTCAAACACATGTCTGGGTGCTTTGCGTACGTAGGGCCAGACGGACAGTGATCGACCGGACTTAGTGTTGGGGTCGGTATGGTGTCGTCGGTGCGTTTGCTTCTGACGCCAGCGCTAAAACGAGCAAGACCCGCTGTCTGTCCGTGTTTCTCGGTCCTTGGCGTCTTTAAGAGGGAGGGGGTATTCTTCATGATTTCTTGCGTGAGCCCATGCTGTTCTGAACATGCGATTCTAGGTTAAGGGTCCAGGTAAGAGGAGCAATATGGTGGAAGGGAAGGATCGTGGGTTTAGCAAGTCGTGAAGATCATGTTTGATTCCGGGGAAAAGAGAGAAAAAAAAAGGGGGGATCCTACAGCGCCCGTTTCCTGGACTCGCTATTACCGCCTTCATGCTCGAGCTCTTGTGGCGAGTGCCAAGGACAGACCGAGATGTTCGAAGACTGCTAGGAATACTCAAAAAGTAAGCCGTTACTTCCCGCCGTGGTCATCCACGTCTTGAAAAGAGTCGGTGACCTCTCTGAGATGACATAGGATGAACCATCTCGGCGATGATCCGCACGGCCTTTCACCCAAACTTCTATTTCGGGCTCGCGTTTCCAGTTTGAACTACGGCGTGGCTCAGGCTCGAGCCTGTAGACTCGTGCTTGACCGAATTTGTATTTCACCTTTAGAAGAGGACCCATAAATAGCCGCGATAATCCTGCTTAGACGGCAGTGCTATATGTCCCTTTTTGACCTTTTCTAACTAAGTCGTCTTGTCTGAAAAGCTTTCAGGAAGCCTGGCAATGTCTTTGCAAATGGCCCTATCTCTGCATCTGCAGCTTAGCTGGTTGTAAGTTAACACGTTGTGATTTAACACCAGCAATCAAGTATGCAATCCACTCTGGGGTTCCCATGCTTCTCCATCATTGCCACGGGTCTTTCTCCAGCCAACCCCAAGTCCCTTATTCCCGGTGATGTTAGTATATAAATGCGAACCAATAAGCATTGCTGGCCAATGATGCAGAGGGCAAGCGGCGGAATATGAATTCCTCCCCCCCGCCCCCATTCATAAACTTCCACTTTGCGCCATGAGATTGGCCCAACAGTCGCTTCTCACCAGACGGGCCTTGTCAGACGAGAGAGACACCATAGATCACTCATACCGCCGTGCTTACAGCTTCCCCCATTGGGAAAAACTGGAATCTGAATTCCGCTCGGCCAGACTCTCCCAGCTCGAAATAGACCGTATCTCATCCTCCACAGCGTGATTAGACCCTTGCCCGCATCTACTGAAATTCCGGCGTTCACAATCTCGGCCGCTATGCCCCAAGCGTCAACGGAGCGGGCCGCGAGCCAACCGAAGCGCAGGTACACTTCAAAGGCCTGCGAGGAGTGCAGACGCCGGAGGGCCAAGGTGGGTGGATTACCGTGTTATTTCTCCAAGTCTGGCCTTTTTCCCTAATGCGGTGGTTTTGTTTTGGGAAATTATTGTTCACACAATCACGATAGTGCGATGGGCAACGCCCGATATGTTCGCGATGCTCGGAGCGTTCCATCAACTGCCAGTACCGAAGTGAAGAGGACGGACGCAAGCCGGCTCCAAAGTCTTATGTTCAGCTTCTGAGGAATCGGATCGACATGCTGGAGGCGGTGTTGCAGTCCCATTCGATCGACATTGAAGCATCTGTTGCTCAGCTATCGGCGGCTGGCACAACCCCACAGCTTAATCCCGTCGCAAGCACATGTACGGCAGGGGATAACACGGCATTGGCTGGACTGAGTCCTTCCGAGTTTGATGACCTGTGCGCAACCTTCGAGGGCGCTCTATCACTGGATGAGTCGGTCAATTATGATCAAGATGGAGAGATGCGGTATTTCGGTCCTTCCAGCGGTCGCTTGGAGTTTCAGACTGGTCAGTGAATCCCGGGTCACCTCTCTTCCCTTTTTACTAAGTCCATCATAGAAAACACACCAGAAGCCGATGACCAAGGGAGCAGTCCAGCTACAACAAAGTCTCTCGATTCAAACTGCTACATCCTCCCAATAGAGAGTGAGAAGTACCCAGAGGATCTCCAGAATGAATTGCTCGACCTCTTCTTTGAATATCAAAATCCGTGGTGCCAGACAGTCGACGAAAGGCTCTTCAGAGAAAGCATGAAGACCGGAGGGCGATATTACAGCCCTCTTCTCCTAAACTGCATCATGGCTTTGGGATCCCGGTATACGGATAGGATCGACGTACGCTCTATTCCAGAGGACCAAAACACTGCAGGGAAGCCCTTTCTCCAGAAAGCTGAAGTCCTCTTACACTACGACATGAAGCGGCCCACCATCACCACCATTCAATCCATGTCGATCTTGGTCGGAGTATACGTTGTAAGTTCACACACAAGTGCTGCAGTCAGTGGGTGAGTACGAGGCTGATTTTACGCAGTCGTATGGTTGCGACGCTGCTGGGTGGTTGCACCAAGGCATGGCAAATCGACTGGCTCTCGACATGGGCCTCAATCTTGATGCCGCGTCCTTGGCTGGGTCGAATCTCATACCCACTGAAGAAATAGAGCTCCGACGACAAATCTACTGGGCGCTGTATTGCGACGACAAGCTTGCGGCTATCTACACCGGCCGCGTCTGCAACTTGCTGGTGAGCACGTCATAGCACTGGGACGAACAACACGCGGGCTAACACTACTTTCAGGACGTTCAAGGGGCCGTCAATCTCCCTTCAGTACCAGAACGCATGACTGAAGAGTCAACGGAAGCGGGCGAAATATCACGCTGCAATAGGAAAATCCTGGTCCACCGGGCACTCATCGGTCTATGTCGCATCCTAGAGAACATACTCCTCGCCCTGTAAGCCCGACTCAGGACCCCGTACCGCGACCATTAATACTGACATCTCTTAGCTACGCACCAAAGCCCTTGTACAAAGGCCCCCAGAGGATATCTTTCCTCCACTCCTGCACTCTGGAGCTCAAGACCTGGTTCTACGAGCTCCCAGCCGAGATCCGCATCGACCGCCCCAACGACCTTCCGCAGGCCTACACGCTCAACATGGTCTACCACACCTGCTGCATCCTCCTCCTCAAACCCTTCCTCTTCCGACCGAAGCAGTCTCCGGCGACCCTCAAATCGGACGCCGTCAGACGCGCCGAGGTCCTCTGCATCGAGTCAGCCAAACGCGTCTGCCTCGCCAGCAAAAAGTATCGCCAGGTCTTCGGCGGCTTCCGCAAAAGCCCCATCTCCGCGACCCACTGCATCCTCACGGCGTCCCTCGTCCTGATCCAGTACGCGAGCCCCGACCCGGACATGAGCAACAGCGGGAGGCCCTGCTGCACGCCGTACATTGAGCTGTGCCTCGACGTGTTGGCGGAGCTGTCGACGTCCTGGAACCCGGCAGGACGCATGAGGGCGGATCTCATCAAGCTGCTGTACCAGAGGTATCCGGAGAGGATACCGCACTCGCTCCTTCGACAATTCAAGGCTGACAAGGGATGTGCCGCCGCCGCCGGGTTGTTGAAGGAGAAGCCGTCGGCGGCGCGGACGCATCCGACGCAGAGGCATCCTACTCTGGAGCAGAACCTGTGTCCGTTGATGAATATGCTCGATCAGGATTCCAGCTGGGATGCGTCGAATTTGGCGCCGCCGGTTGGTATGTTTCCAGACGCTTCCGAGTCTGTGTATAACACTCAATTTGCTCTTGCAGATTCGATCATGGATATTGGCGGAGACAATGTGCAGAATTTGATGGAAGATGCCTTTTGGGCTGGAGTGCATTTCGACTTTGGCTTTGAGGCGCAGACATAGACTGATGGATGTATGTATGTGTATAAAATGGCCTAGGTAGTAACAAAATAATATTGGGGACGTGGTGCCTTTGAAGGCTGCTTTCAAGCAAGAAAGAATAGTCCCCGGTGCTATGGACCGACCAGCAGTGTCCATTCTTCTGACGGTCGATATTCAGACTACCTGTATCAATCCCTAGAGCGCCCATGGCGGGTCTAGTGCTAACGACGCTTGGAGTGGGAGCGGAAGGGAACACGGCACGCTAGATGGGCCGAAAGGAACGTCGTTCGATCATATATCTGAAAATGGCTTGAGCACGCAGATGTCTTCCTCAAGATCAAACTGGCCTTGTAATAAAATTCTGCTGGTATATGCCTTTCCTGTCGTGCCTACCTTCGTATCATGTAAGAGTAGATTACTGTAAGAATGAACCTTGCAAATTTTCAACGCGGGTGAAGTTCGTTGTAATCAACGTGTTGAATCAAAAGAGTTGAGGATGGAAGGGCTCGCTTGCCAAGAGAGACATCGCTAGCATAGAAAGATTGCTGCTCAGACGGACTACTGTTGATGTCTCAGCAAACACCAAACAGTTCTGGGAACAATATACTTGCAGTGAAACATGTTTACTGCCCGCTGTACCTCGATTCACGCGACTTCAATTATTATTTACATCATTAACATACTTATTATCTACAACACTCCTCCCAAACATCCGCTCGCCGCCTATAATAGAGATAACGACTCTATTAGAGGCTTCTGTGTACCTGGCGTAGCTATGGCTGTGATTATTGTCTGTTTTCTCCTTCTTTGTCGGCGGCCTTGTACTCTGCTAGTGCTGCTACTGCTGTTACAAGCGTAAGGAAAGCTCTGGCGGTAGTAGAAGCGGTAGCAACACGAAGTACGGATTCAACCTAACGAAGCGGATCAAAAAGTCCTTTAAGAAGGTTACGAAGACGTTTCACAAGATGTCTACTAAGAAGGCAAAGAAGGCCTCTATGAAGGAAGGGGGCGCTACTGCTAACTACTATGTGCCTTACGGCCAGGGAACGCCCCACGGATATGGCGAGAACGAGCGGTCAATAGCATACGGCGGACATGCAGGTTACGGCAGACTTGATGCTCGTGAGGAGTAGGAGAAGGTGGGGATGACGTCGCCTTACGCGACAAGGAACTGAGAGATCTGACGATGAGGCCTATGCGGTAGATAATGATGTTAATGAGTAGTTGCAAGTGATTGAATAATTCACTATTAGCTAATCGCTCTAGATGACACTTGAGTAGGGTACAGAGAAAACTTGAATTCTGAATGTGAATTTCCTATTTGAAGTTTGCAAGTGAGTGAGAGTCAATCCAGGGGAGGCTTGTGAGGCGGTTCCTGCTCAATGAGACCAACTGAGTACTTGCGGAAGACCTTTGGGGCCTCTATATTACTATGCTACTAAACTGCAATGGTTTCTACCTAGTAGATGTATGTAACTGGATGGATGACATTGCTGTCTTCCCTTGGGGCGAGATTTCCGAAGGATCTCAGGCGTTCAGGACTTCCAAGACCTTACTTCTTACCACCGCTGTTGCCTCCCGTGAAGCCTTGGAAAAAGGCGGGATTCTTGCTTCCACTGATCTGTCCTTCTCCACCCTGGTATCCCGTGCTGTTTCCACTAGCAGCGCTGCCTCCATACTGGCTCGAGCCGTGGCCGCCAGAGCTCAGAGAGTAGCCAGATTTCTAGTATATCCATATTGATTAGATGTGAATTTCCTTTCGGATGTAGCTCTAACTTACGGCATTACTGTCCTTGCTTTGGTAGCTGGGGTTCGTAGGGTCGTGGTAGTACAGAGGAGTCTTTTGGTTAGGGCCAGACATGCTTGCGGTGCTTTTGAGAGCTTAATTGGTGAGTTGGTGTTGATTTGTTGTTGACGATGTTTGAATATTGATGTGATGCAGCAACGAAGAAGGTTGGAATCCCGGATTCGCTCGTTCTTTAATATCCAGAGCATCAAGTGGCTGGCGCAGTGAATGTTGAGGTCCGAGAAAGCGCTTCTGATTGTTGGAAAGAAGTGTTCACAGTGAATTCTGACTTTGACTATGGCTACACATAATTCACGCGTCGATGACCGGACATGCGAATGACTATAACGTTTGTTCTATTGACTGTCCTGTCATTTCGATCCGCGTAGTTCCGGGCAACTTTGGTACATCCATATGGCCACTTGTTCGCGAAACAACACTTTTCATGGCTTTATAGACGCGCCTTGTCCCTACTCCAGATCACATGTTCAAGTTTACATGAACCTGTAGTGACAAAATCTCTTCTAAACTAGGCATCAAGAAACTAATTCCACAACTCGCTGGTGTGGAGAAGCATGGCTGAGTTAAACCGCTTAAATAGCAGGTAGAGAACTTCACACGAGGGCAAGGCAAACTGCCTTGGCCTTTCATGTCGTCGATAGCGCCTTGAAACACACGTCCATGTAGGACCGCGTTCCATCATCTTGGGTAGACCCATTTCTACGCCGTAATCTTAGCACACTAGAGCATCATTCGACCTGGATTTAACCAAAAGCGCGCCGTAAAGTCTTCTGTTGGGAGTAGTGATTGATGTCAGTTCAATAGTTACTAGGCATCTAACCGTCTTCCAGAAAGTGCGCTGTTTCTGCCAACTCGAACTGACTGCCGAGAAAATCTATCTCGGATGCAACAACGTTCCCATATAAGGAAATTTTTTAAGGTCTGTCGTGATACCTTTAGCATCGCCCGTTCCTAGCGCAGCATATAACTAACGTTAGCTCTAGAGCGACCTTTTTCTAAGTATCGTTCCTCTAACTATAGTTATAAGTAACTACGTTATAGCTACTCTTATTATAATAGAATAAGCTTTTTAGTAACTATAAATATAGCCCTATAGGATATTTCTTAATAATTATAAGCCTAGCTCTAACTAAACCCCTAACTACTATTTTAAAATAAGCTTTTATTACTAAAAATACTTATTAAAACTTCCTCTCTCTTATTCCTTCTTTCCTCCTTATTATATACTATCCTCTATTATTATAAACCCTCTATTTTTAAATAACTTTAACTATAATATCTTCTATTACTACTATAATAATATTATACTACTTAATTATATATAAGGATTTTATTACCTAGTATATTATAATTTAAGCTAAAGCCTAAGTTACTAGAGTCTAGAAGTATATTAACTTAAATAACCCTAAGGGATCTTTATACCTAGGTAAGACCTTATTAGAAACCCTAACTCTTAATATATATATTACTAAGTAAAACTAGGATATTAATACTTAGTACCTATAGGAGAATAGCGCTTATAATTAGTATATTACTCTATTTAACTAAGAGGCTTTAGAAGAGGCTATTCTTAATACTACTTCTAGGACTACTCCTAAGTCTATTACTAGGATATAGATAATAAATAAATTATAACCCTTTTAGCTTCTAGCTACCCTAGTTATAATTAATAAAAATATTATAAGTATATAGGAATAATACTTAGAGTACTTTTATTTACTTATTATATAAAAGTCTAAGCGAACTTATAAGAATTAAGAGTTTAAATAGATTAACTATCTAGTTATAAAAACTATTACTTATAATATTATTATACCTATATATATAGAACTTCTTACTAAAGGGGATATAACCCTTTATAACCTTATTATTAATTTTTAATATTACTATACTCCTAGTAAGGCTAGTACTCTTATTACTATTTAAGAGGAGTATATCTAAATCCTAGAGGAGGTAAATAGGAGTATTAATCCTAATACCTAGATTAAGGACTTTAGGAGTATTTATTTTTATATTACTTAGCTTAAGCTTCCTAAAGTAAATAATACCCTTACTTTAAAAACCTTTTTTTAAATAATAAGTTATTACTTTATACTTACTTAAGCTAATATAGAGATTATAGATATCCTTAAATAGGAGCGAGTAGGGATACTAATCTCTAATATAAGCTAATATATTAATATATTTAAGGACCTCTTATATAAGGATATACTTTACTTAAGATTATAAGGATAAAGCGCTAGGGTCTTTATAATACTAGCTAGCTATATTAATAAAGCTAACCTATTAAGCGTTCCTATAACTAGTAACTTATCTAATAGTAAATAATACCTACATAGGTCGAGCTATTAATAGCTAAGTATTAATTATAACTACTTAGAAGCTACTTTAACTAGATATTACTAGAAGGGCCCCTATATATTAGTAATAAATATATAAGCGGCTTAGATCTATAACTAGTTAAATAATAACCTATATTTTACTAATCTTTATATTAACCTTGCTTATAAGGGCTAGCTATATACTATACCTTATAAGGGTAAGAACTACTAAAATAACAAGGGGGGTAATAAGGGTTTATTTAAGAAATCTAATATAGCCCCTAGCTACCCTACTAATATAATAAGAATTACTTTCTATATAGCCCTCTTAAATAAAGTTAGGGATAATATAGTTAATTTAAATAAAGAGTACCTAAGTATTTTTATAACCCCCTACTTAGGACCTTATATACTATATAAATTTATAACCCTAGATAACTATAGAGGGATATACCTTATAAATAATAAGTCCCTACTTATCCCCTCCTTAATTAGGTATTATAATAGAGAATAAGTTAATTCTAGAATAGCTTTATATCTAATTATTATAAAGGGTATATAAATTATTAAGAACGCTCTTAATAGCTTAAAAAGCATAAATATAGAGGACCTTATACTCTATAATATAAGATATATAGAGAACGTTTATATTAATATTATCTCTAAAGCGCTACTTTAGAAAATAGGTATTTAGTATTTAGGGTATAACTATATACTTCGCTTTAAAACCTATAAGAATAGCATTATAATTAAGAAACTTATTAAGAAAGTAAACCTCGCTTTCCTTAAATATAAGCCTTATTCCTTATACTCTATTCCTAAGTAGATCCCCTAAAGTATTAATATTATTATTAATAATATAAACTACGTGCTTATAATATATAAGCATACCTCTTTTATATTACTACTAAACTAGAGCGATAACGCGATATTTTAGTACTTATAAAGCAGCTACCTTAGCCCTAAGGCTCTTAAGTAGCTAGTATATATTACTTAAGGGGTAAGGATAAAGGGCTTAAAATACCTATAGTACTAATACTACGTAGTTATATATATTAAATAGGTGATTTTAAGATAAACGTTAGAAGATAAGGTAATACGCCCTTATTATAGGATCGCGTGGGATCTATTTAACTACCCCGAAGGCTTTAACTAGAAATAGTAGCTCCTTATTATTAAGGATAAATATATTAGTTAGCTCTTTATATTTCTATATATTAATAAGACTTATAGTAGCGTTATACTCGCTCTATATACCTTTAAGTAATAAGTATCTTAATAGAAGGGACTTTCTATTTATAAGATTAGATAAGACGTTAAGAGGTTAGTAATTTTACTTATAAGCTATATAGGATATAAGGATTAGACCTATATAGAAGGAATAGAGGTTAAAATAACCCCTCTATATATAAAAGAACTAGATAGCAGAGGGGAATATACTAGTTAGAAAGTTATAACTTAAATAATTAAGATACTCGCTATAGCCAGCTTACTTATAGAACTATAGGCTAAGATAGTACTAGTAGTAATAACGCTTTATAATATAAGCCTACTTAAGCGCTATAATTAGTATTTACTACTATAAATTAAAGAAGAGTAGTTCTACTAGTACTTTCGCTAGTAGTAACTAGATAATAGAGTAGCCCTAACCTATAACCTTTACCCTTACTAGGGATATATATATACCTATAGCTACTATATATACCCCCTTAAGAGGGAATAAGAGAGAGGAATTAATCAGAGAGACTTTAAGGTCGTACTATAGGGATATATTAGATACCTAGTAGGATATATTCTAAATACCTATAACTTATATAGTATCTAGATCCCTATATTATAAATAGCTATTATTATATAGAACGTGACGTTTAATAAATTAACTTTCTATATAAAGGATAAGATAAAAGAGGTTATTCTAGAAGATATTATTTATAAGATAGTAGAAAAAATTAAAAAACTTATATTATAAGTTAATTTTAAACTTTAGATCCTAGGCGTTATAAATAAGAATAACGCTATATTAATACTTATAACTAAATAGTTACTTATATTAACCCTTATTCTTATAATTAAGTCTCTAAATAGAAGAATCCTAAAACTTTTAAAGGGATAAGTAAGTTAAAAGGGGGAGTAGCTATTATCCCCTAATTCTACGCTAGAGCTAGATAAAGGCCTAGCTCTAATAAATAGAGTAATATACGTAGTATATATATTAGAAACGAACTATATATATAAAGCTATTAGAGAAGTTACTTTTAAAGGGGAATAGATTAAGGATTATATTATAGTTAAATTACTCCCCGCTTTATAATATATTTCTAAAGCAAGTAAGAGTAATAAGAATAAACCTTTAGATAGGAAGCCCTGAAATCTACTAGTATAGCTATACTAGGATAATAGGGAGAGGGCTAATACTAAACGGGGGTCTAACTAGGTATATAACTAAGAGGGCTATAGCTAAACTTATTAAAACTAATAACTATATAATTTACTACCTAGTAACCTATAACTAGGAATAATAGAAAGAGAATCCTGCTCTAGTTATTAGTTTTTACTCTAATATTATATAGAGCAGGAGCGGGTATCTAGCTTCTTTAAGACTTTTATACCTAATTAGTAGAAAGCTTTTTTAGAATCTAGTATAGGGTACTATACGCTATATAGTTATATTTATACTACTATTTATAACGCAAAGCCTGCTTATATAACTATAATAATCTATAAATACCTTATTACTAATAACCTTATTAAGCTACCTCGCTTATAGAAGGAACTTTTAAACCTCCTATAGGCGCTCTAAACCTGCTTTAAAGAAGTAGCTAAGGTTAAGATAGGTAAATTATAATAGATAGATACGTAGTATATTATTAATTAAGAGATAATAATAAAGAGACTAATCCCTTTAAAGTAGGTATTTACCTATAAACTTAATAAGGATAATATCCTTAATTAGTATAAAGTAAGGATTTATATTCGAGGTGATAAGTAAGAGAGGTAACCCCTTAAATAAATTTATATAGTAAACCTCGCTACTTATACCTTTAGGGTAGTAATAGTAATTACTATATAATTTAACCTTAAAGTTAAATAATTTAATATTATTAATACGTTCCTAAATACCTCCTAGGACCTAAATAAAGACCTAGTTATTTATAAGTTATTAAATAGCTTTAAGTAGCCTAGAAAGTATATTAAATTACGCTATACGCTCTATAAGCTAAGGGATATACCTCTACTCTAGTATAAGGAGTTCTCCTTAACCCTTTAGTATCTAAGCTTTATACTTATAAGTAAAGACCTATATATCTTCTAGTTAACTAAGAAAAAGGTTCTTATTATCTTCTATATAAATAACTTCCTTATCCTATTTTATAAGAACTATAAAGAAGTAATATAGAGCGTAATTACTAGCTTAAAAGAAGTATATAAGTTAAAGGAATAAAGCTTAGTTAAGTACTATCTTAGAATTAGAGTTATTTATAACTAAGCTATATAAAAGGTATACCTTTCTTATAACTAATATATTAAGTAGGTTATAAAAAGGTTCGATTTACTTAACTTAAGAGCGCTAGTAACCCCCCTTTTAAACTTATTACTCCTAAAGAGTAAAGGAGTAGTAATACTATTAGAGATAAAGAGTTTCTAAGAGAAGATTAGCTCTATACTCTATATTACTATTATAATCTAACCTAATATTACTTTTATATATTCCTTACTCTTAAGATTCCTAACGAACCCTACTCCTTATTATTATATTACTACTAACTAGGTTATATAGTACTTATATTATACTTATTACCTCGTAATATACTTTAGTAACTTAGGGGGTAGATAAGTACTACTAATTATAAGTAATACTTTATTTATAGATAATAAGGAGATATAGAGGTTATCTTAAGGGTATATAATCTTACTCTTTAGAGGACTAATCTAGTAAAAAGCTACTTAATAAGCTATAGTTAAAATATTAATAATAGAAGCAGAGCTTCTAAGCTTTAAATATATTACTAAGAAGAGAATCGCTCTTTAGAGGCTATTTAGGGATATTACTCTTAAACTTAGCGATATCTAGAAGATTTATTATAATAACTAATAAATAATTTATCTTATAGTAGGCGAAAAAGAATAGATCTTAACTAAGCTATAGTATATTAATATTTAGAATATATAGCTATAATAAGAATACGCTAGAGGATTATTTAGTATAGTATATATATTAATAAATAATATAGTAGCTAAAAGTCTTATAAAGGTTCTTAACTATAAGAAATTTAAATAGTTCTATTCGCTTCTTAATTTAAAAGATATATAGAGAACAATTATAATAAATAAGGGATGCTCTAAATAAGTATAGGAGGGCTAATAGCGCCTAGTTTTTAATTAATTTATAGCTTACTAGCTAGAGAGCTTAAAATTACTCTTATAGGAGTAAAAAGAATATAATCTACTCTAAAGGGCTACTTTAAAATACTAATTTTCTACTACCTAACCTTAGAGGATTTACTTATACTAATCTATTAGAATATTGTATAAGGGTAGTAATACCTCTAGTAAATATATACTAATAAGACTATTAATTATATAATATGCTATAATAGCTATATTAATAGTAGGTAGATAAGGTATAGATATACCTATACTAACTACTAGGGTTCTTAATAGAACTAGGGTAGGATATAGAGTAATAACGCTATATATACTAGAACTACCTATTACCTTAGAAGCCCTATTTAAAACTTTACTATTACTACCCCTTTTTATTACTATAATCTTCTCTTTTTAAGTAGTAATAGCCTTCTAGAGCGTAGCTCTCTAATAAGCGAGGGTTTATAAGTTATATTAGAAGATAGTTATAGAAACGAAGCGTATATAGAACCTTATTTTTCTAATTACTAGGTCCTTTAAAGTCTTAGATTTAGTATATTAATAAGTTATAATAGTAATAGGAGTACTTATCTATTAATAAGGTACCTTACCCTTATAATAGTAATTATACTTACTTACTATACTAAGTAAGTACTTTCTATTTAATAAGCCTAAGAGCTTACTTAAAATATATTAAAAGTAATGCTTATTAAATAGGGGTACCTACTCTATCTTTATACTTCTACTAAGGGGAGGAGGGCTAGGAGGGGGCTTTAAACTACCCTCGCTAATACCCTCCTCTTTATTTATCTCCTTAGGGATTATAATAATAATAAGGTTAATAATATTCTAATATATAGTTATAATAATAAAGGGATTATTACTTACTAGGAGCTATCCTCTTAAATTACTTAGGAGGGTAACCCTAGGGCCTCTTAAGCTATAAACCCTTACCCTTAGAGCTACTCTCTATAACTTACTTCTACTTCCTTCTACTTATTATATAATATATTAGTATATTATATATTAATAATAAAAAGGAATAATATATATATAACCTTATTATTACTCTCTAGAGGAGGAGGGCGCGCCCCTCTACCCCTAGCTTTACTTTTACCTTTAGTAGCGCGCGCCTTCTTAAGGGCTATAGCCTAACTAGTCTTCTTTTCAGGAGGTATTTATAAATATATTAGTATATTATAATAGCTTTAAGATCGTTATGCGATATAGGTATATACGCGCGCGTAATAAGGTTATTATTAGGGCTAAAGTTAGGTATATATATAGTTATTATATTATATATAGGGAAGAGTTAAGAAGGTAGGAGGGTAGCTAGGTTATTTTATTTAGAGTTAATATAATAGTAGCTACCCTACTTAAGCTAATAAGATATAATAGATTTTACTATTATTAGTAAGAGTTAGTAAATAAAGGGTATTATAATAATAATAGTAATAGTTATAAAAGGTAGAAAACTATAACTATTTATACTTTACCTATACCTAATATAAATAACTTTACTTTATTATCTCTTTTATAAATAGGCTTATTAATAGGTTATTTATAGATATATCGCTTTATATTTAGGTATTTTAAGGGATATTATATAGTTAGGCGCTTTTCTAGCTATTACTATATCTAGGGAGGTATATTATAATACGTTCAGTATTACCCGTTCCTAGCGCGGTATATAACTAATACTAGCTCTAGAGCGACCTTTTTCTAGGGGTTATTCCTCTAACCGTGGTTATAAGTAACCACGTCATAGCTACTCTCGTTATAATAGAACAAGCTCTTTAGTGTATAAATATGGCCCTATAGGACGTTTCTCAACAAGGTCTTTGGCAGAGACTTTTCACTATAGCCTTCTGATTTGGCTTGTTGATAAAGACTTCACACCAAATTGGCGTATCTGCACGATGAGTAGGGCCTAGATACCTAAGTGTAAAAACATAAAACTACTACCTGCACCAAATCTACTTATCAGTGAACGTCGTGATATACCGCGAGAATTTACGATGCGACGTCCAACCAACATTCCGGTCAACATCGAATATAGCTAATCTCCATTCTCTCGACGGACCGATGGGTGTGTTATCCGTTTCCTTACTGGGCAAGGCCTATCGCACGACGCTCTGCGGAGGGAGCTCTTGAAACTGGTCAAGCGGAGAAAGCAATAATACGGGCATTTCCCGTGGTTCAACAACATTAACCTCGAAACAGGCGTCGTCTTCTTCAACTTCTTCATGACCAATGCGGCCGATGGCATGACCGCCAGAGTCATCTCTTACTAGGACGCCTCCCTGTCACAGGTCGAAAACCAGCGCACCGTCCAGCAGGCGGTCCCCTCAAAACGCTCCCACGAGAAAGCCTTAAGCGCCACATCGGACTGGACCCTGTTTACTTACGAGGAGCTGATGCAACACGTCGCGGCAGGTCGGGCGAGGCAGGTCGGCATCTCCGAGAACGACTCGTCTCTGGCGTCGACGGATGCAAGCGGCATGGGCATAGGCATGTTGGATCTGTTCGAGCATTCACGGTGGGAGGATGATGAATGGGACGAGAGTCCTGACGAGGACTTCACCGAATCTACCCGCACTGAGACCGAGGAGCAGCCTGTCGCCCACAAGCAGCCCTCACTCAGGAGCGTTTCCCACTCCACCATTACACCTCTGCTCAAGAGAGCCGACTCGCAAGACATGGCTCGGGCGCGCCGCGTCGTCCAGGACGCCATAGTCAAGTCTTCCAGGCTCAACGCAGCCCGCCAGGCCAAGCCGCTGCGCAACGCGTACGGGAGGAAGAGCCGGGGAAAGACGGGGGCCGCAAGGCCAGCCGTGAGCAACAGCACGACCGCCGCGCCGACCCTCTTGCAGATCACCGACGAGATCGCCGAGGCGGCGGCCCTGGTGGCCGAGGCCAACGAGTCCGGAGCCGCCGGGAACGTGACCAAGCGTGCCGTGGCGGCATCTGGGTCCTTCTGGATGGGAAGCATTGCCTGGAAGGGCACTGTGCCATGGGCCGACGACGCGGGATATAACGCGTACCGCAACGTGCTCGACTATAGCGCCGTAGGCGATTGAGTTACGGTGAGTACCCCGATCACGACGAACGGCTTCGAACCCTGACTAATGTCTCTGACCTTTCACACAGGACAATATAAAAGCCATCAAGCTCGCCATGAGGGACGGCAAGCGCCGCGGGGAGAAATGCAACGGTTCTACGACCAAGTTCGTCGGTCTAGATGTCTTCTCTACGGACGAATACACTAGAGAGGGAGGAGCCGGAATCGACGGTAACGACCCCTAGCACTACTATTACAAACTAGTGCGGTGCAGAGTAATAGAGTTAGTATAGTTAGGTATATCTAAGGTTAAATATTCTTCTCTAGCCCTCTAACTATTAGATAAGGGCTAGAGGACTTATCTAGGGGTTACTTAGTACCTCCCTATAGCCCTAACTCCTATAAACTTCCCTAACTTAGCTTATTAAGCCCTTTTCCTTATAATATTATCCTAGCTTATAATATAATCCCCCCCCTCTAAACTAGTCTATTTTTAAACTAGTTTACTCTATAGTTATCTAGAGGGTACCTAATACCTCCTTATAAGACTTTATAACCTCTTAGTTTCTATAAGTCTAGAATTTAATATCCCTCGTTCTAGTTATATAACTTTTCCTTAGATAGCTAGGTTATTTAAAAGAGTAATTAACTAGTAGTAGGGTATTTATCCTCTACTCTAGCTACTCTTATAGCTCTTATACCTAGGTAATAAGGGACTTTATAGCTTAGAGGAATAATAAGTTAGTAATAAGATATATCTATATTCTAACTACTCTTATAGCTTTATTAAATAAGTCTAGGACTACTTAGTAGTTATCTAGATAGCTATAGCTAAGTTCCTTTATAAGGGTTACTCCTTTTTTTATAGGGCTATATTAAAATATATTATTATTTAGGCTTATTTTAATAACTTTAAATTTACCCTTAGAATTATTATATTTTCTACTTATTATTATATTTTTAATACTTTTATAGGAGTAATAAAGACGTTCTCCTTTTAGGGATAAAGAAGGTCTTTATTATAATATAAGGAGCTACTAGTAGTTATCTAGTAGTTATCTAGTACCTCCCTATACTTAGTAAAGTTAGCTAAAGCTAAATAATATAATAATCTAGAGATTATCCTCCTTTTAGCTATATCAAAGCCTAGTTTTAATATTAAGTTAAAAATATATAAATATTATTTAAAATTTCGCCTTATTAAAATCTCTTCTTTATATTTCTTTAGATTTATAATACTAATACTACTAATAACTTATTATTAGCCTCCTACTCCCCTACTAATAACTTTATCTTAATTACTATATAACGAATTTATTATTATATTATCCTCTACTACTAATACTACTAACGCTACCCCCTACCCCGCTATTATACTAGATACTATTAGTATCCTTATAATAAGTAAGCTCTAGGCGTGCTCCTATTACTACTACCTCTTAGTATAAGTAAAGTAGGAGCTACCTATAGATATAAATACTAAGCTTAAGCTCCTTATAAGCTTAATTATATACTTTAAGAGTAATAGTAAGTATATAGTCCTTAGCTAGTACTTAGCTAATACTTATCTAGTATTTTACTAGCTTTAGGCTCTAAATTACTTACTAATTTATAGGTTTATTACTAATACCGAACGCGCTCAGCGCGGTTATCCCGCTCAAGGGCGTCTAACGCGTTTAACGCGTTAAACGTACCCGAACGTATTAACCCTTATAAAAAGGCTTATCGCTTTTAAGGAAAAAACCTTTAATATTTATAGAATTTTTACCTATAATTTTTGCTTACTTCGTAGACTATATTAATTAGTAGCACGACCTTAATAGTTAGCTATATCCCCTTATAACTAAGGATATCCCTTATAATTAAAGAAGGCACTTAACTATGCGGATAGCTAACCCTATCGAGTTTATATAAAGTAGTATTATAGTAGTTAATACCTATAGGTATTATATAATATTAAAAGCCTCTAAACTCCCTTTTTCCCTTAACTAGGAAATATTAATAAGAGATATTAACCCTTTACTATTTCCCTTAACTAGGAGATATCCCTAAGAGATATTAAACCTCGAAGATTTCCTTAACTAAGGAACGTCCTACTAAGATAATAAACCTCTAATAATAATACCCTATAAGCTGCTTTCTAATTATAAGGTTAAAGAAGGTCTTAAGTCTAACCTTCTAGAACCTATTAACTATTTAACTATTATAAACTTTATAGTAGCGCTTAAGTAATACCTAAATAAGTTCTACGCGCTACTTACCCTAACTAAGTATACCCTTCTTAGGTTAGTAATAAAGGTAGGTATTATAGCTATTATTTATAAGAACTTTAAATAATATTTAGCAAACTACTATAGATATATTTAAAAGCTAATACTATATAGGGAAGTATATAAGACTGCTTAATATATTTAAAATCAGCTCCTATAGGCATAGATAACTAACTTATAACTATCTATTAATACTATTAGGTAGTAATATTACTTTAATCTCCCTTACTACGATTAATATATTAAGATAGAGACTAAATAGGGCTAGACTCTAGACCTAATGCTCCCCTTTAAAGAGGATAAAGAGAGGGGAGGCTATAAAACCCTAAGAGCTAAAACTATAGATAAGCTAGATATCCTAAAACCCGTATCTAAACTTAATATAATAATAATCCCTAAAACTTTCTTAGCACTCCTATTAACTCTAGAGAAATATTATAAGTTTAGACGAAGTTTTATAAATAGTCTATAACTCCTACCTCTTAAACCTATATTAAAGAATATAACTAGTATATTAATATTAGAGCTAAGCTTAAATACCTTCTATATATTATTTAAAGAAAGTAAAGATATATTAAGTACTTTATTCCTAACCTAAGGAAAAAGAATAAGTAGCCCTCCTATACTTAAGCTAAGTAATTTATAGAGTTACTCTAATACTTATAGCTAGGGTAAGTAATATAATAAGATAGGCGCCTAGGAACCGGAAGCTAGTCTATTAAACCTTAATAAAGGTAAAGGATATAATTAGGATATTAAATATATAGAGGATACTCCTCTACTACTACTACTACTTATACCGCCTAGAGATCCTAGTAATAGAGGTAATAATAGCAACCCCGAGGGTTAAAATAATAAAGGAGGTAGCCCTAGCTATAGTAGTAGTAATAGCTAAGGCGATTAATACCCTTAATTACTAGCTAGGCTAAGAGATACTATTAAACCGTTATCTAACCCTAATAAGTTCTTAGTTAGCTATAACTTTCTTATATTCCTTCTCTCTAGAAATAAAGAAGGGGTAGTATAAGTAATAGCTAGAATATTAGCTATAGAACCTAGGCGTAGTACTCCTTAATTTAAGACTAATATAATTAAGTTATTTAATCGGCCTTTATATAATAATAAAGTTAAAGATATATATATTAATAGTAGTTTAAGGACTATCTACTAAAATATATATCGTTTTATTAATATAATTAATAGCTATATCGAGTTAGATAATAAGAACCCAGCTATAGCTACCCTTAACTTATATTAAACCTTACTAAGGTATACCTCGGACTAGTACTATACTAATCTAATATTTAATAAGAAGGTAGAACTTAAGGACCCTAACTACGGGCTAGATTATTAGAAAGAGTTATTACTTAAACGTTTTTATTTACTATATAAAATTACTAAAGCACGTTTAACTAAGGAGAGGTATACTCTATGCGATATATATAATTAATATAATATTTAATACTAGATAACTAAGGTTACTCGACTATATAAGGATACTAAAGAGAGCGAATCTAAGATATTAACTATTACTTATAATAAGATAGATATAGAACTAGTTATTAGTATTCCTTAGCTAACTAGTAATACGAACTATAATAAGTTTATTATAAGCCTATAGAAGATAGTCCCTAGCTAGTATTAAATAGTTATTAAAAGATCCTAGCGAGTATTAGTCTAACTATCTACTAAGGTAACTTATATAGGAACCTCTGTAATGCGATTATTACTAAAAGAGACCTCGAAAGTAGGCTATACTATAGCTACTCGTTACTTATACTATATAAACCTAAAAGAGACTATATCTAGCTTATTACTATTAAGATCTATAAAGCAAGCTACTAATATAGCTACTAAACCCTTATTATCTACTCGTAAGGAAATTTAGTTTAACTAATAATAAAGGCCTGAATACTAATATAAATAGCCCGGTTAATACGTTTAGTATCCTTAACTGCTTAGCTACCCTTTAGCTTATATAACTAAGAGCACTAGTTATAAATAAGTAGAAGAGGAAGTATATACTTCGTTAGATAAGGGCGACTTTAACTATATCTAGTATATTAAGGCTAGCGAGGATTCAGACTTATATAAAGAAGACTTAGTTATTAGTACTAATAATAAGGATAACTAAGAGCAATAGGAAGACGATCCTAAGTATATTAACCTAGTTACTTAACCTACTTATTACTATAAATACCCTCTAGGTTATATCCCTAGATATAAGGATAAGTACCCTATTTTTAATATTAACTCCTTCTAAAATTCGCTCCTTAAGGATCCTAGAATCTACTTATATTAAACCTACCTCTATAACGCTAAGCTATATACTAACTTCGAGGGTATCTTCTTATATTAGACCCTTCTATGCCCTTAGCTAAATATAACCCTTATTAGTCCTATTAAGCCGTAGTAATATATAGTTATATATTTATACCGCTATATATACGCTAAGATTATTATCCGGGGCTATTATAACGGACTACTAATTATAATCTATATTAATACTAGCGCAAACTGCTTAGTTATAAGTAAAGCCTGCCTATAATAGTTCTATACCCTCTTAAGAGAACCTAAGGTATTTAAGCTCTAAGGCGTAGGAAGCCTTAAGACTATCGCCTAGGTAACCTTTATAATTCTTATATAAGGATAATAACGAAATAGCTATATAATAACCGCTAAGCTCTATATAGGTATATAGCTTATCTTATATTTAAATACTAGTCTACTTATAGGGTAAGACTTTAATATACCTAATAGGCTCGACGTTCTAAACTTAGAATTATATATCTAAATCGCATCCTATAATAATATTCGAATTCCCTCTTAGATCTATTTAAAGGTCCCTTTAAAAGTTTATAATATATACGCTATAAGAAATATAACTATTACGCTATATGATCGCTCTGCTATTTAAATTAAAATACTATTAGTAAAATAGAGTCCCTTCTATTTAGCCTAAAGTATAAAGGGTATACGTACGTATATATAGGTAATTTACTACTTATTCCTATTATTAATAACGCTCCTTACCTATTAAAGATTAAAAGAGGCACTAAGCTTAGAACTCTAGCGCCCTTTAAGTCTAATAGATACCTTAAACTAAAGACTTAAGATTAACTATAAATAGCCTTTTTAATATTATTACGCAAGGACCTAATATATCACGCCGTTTTTAGCCTTTCTAATCGCAAGCTTATAATACTTACTTAGCTACTAGAACTATTAGTTAATAAATAAGTAGAAATCTCTAACCTAACTAGTAAGGAAGCGCTCGCTAACTATAGCATAACTAATAATAATATAACGCTAAATAGTAGAGATATCTATAAGGGGAATATTAACCTAAATAGTAAGATAGGTATAACTAAGCCTAAAAACTTACTAGTAGTTATTACTAAGGAAGGTATATATATCTATAACTAAGACGCTAAAGCTATATAACGCCTTAAAGAGGTTATCTCGCGTTACCCCGCTATTTAGAAGGACTAAGGACTAATTAACCTTCTAGAAGATTAATACCTTAAGGTCGAACTTATTAAAAGATAGTAGAATATAAATATTAGCTAATAACCTTATCCTATTAGTAAAGAAGATAAGAACCTTATTAATAAAACTTTAGACGAGCTCTATACTTAAAACTATATAGAATAGGGTAACTCTAGACCTATACTATTCAGAGCCCCTATATTTACTATATAGCGAATTATAGATAGTAAGTATAAAGGTTATATAGTTATAGACCTATATACTCTTAATAAAGCTACTATCCCTAATATATACCCTATATTACTATAATAAAACGTTATTAAATACCTTTATAATAAGCTATAGATTACTATAGTTAACGCTCGATCCTTCTTCTATTAGTTTCTTATTAAGAAGGAATATCGAGATCGATTTATTATAATTAGCTACTAGGGATAAGAACGTTTAAAAGTAGTACTTATAGGATTCTATAATTCGCCTGCTTATACTTAACGTATTATAAATAGACTCCTATAACCGCATAAGGAATATACCTGCGCGTTTATTAATAATATTATTATTACCTTAAAGGACCTTAATACCTACCTTAAGTACTTTAACGCAATTCTTAAACTCTTTATAAATATTAAACTCTCGCTTTTAGTAAAGAAGTCGTTTATTAGATATCCTTCTATTAAGCTACTTAGCTTTACTATTAATACCTTTAGACTATTAAATACTTAAGACTATATTAACGCTATTAAGAAAATTAAGTACCCCTATAACCTCTACTAGCTTAAATACTAGATAGGCGGAACTAGTTTCCTATAATATGTAATACTATGCTATAGTTATTATATTTAACCGCTCTAATAGTATAAAACTATATTACTTACTTAAGCCTAAGCTTAAGGGAAGGATAAAGGCGCTATAAGAAAGCTCTTCTATTAAAAAATAAGTTTTAAACTCACGCTAGAAGAAGTAGCTAGCTTTAATAATATTAAGGACGCCTTAATAGTAGATAACGCCTTATTTTACTATAACCCCGATAAGTAGTTATTTATATAGCTTAACTTATTAAAGGAATACGGATACTCCGCGCTAATCTTCTAGCTAGCTAACTACGTTAAATAGAAACCTTACGACCTAATTAAGTATACTAATATATACCTAATTACTTATATTAGTAAGGCTCTTAACTAAGCTAAATAGAAGTATTAGCCTACTAAACTCAAAGTAGCTTACCTAGTATAGGTAGTAAAGAAGTATTAGCTAATACTACGTTTATCTAGATAAGACCCTATAATAGTACTTACTAACTATTTAGTAATATATAATATTATTAAATAAACGTCGCTATAGTTAGAGGATAAGACGAGGTCTAACTTATAACTTATATTATTATTAGAATATCTTAGCTAGTTCTCCCTAGTATATTATTATATCCCTAGAACGTTAAATATTATAGCGGATACGTTATTATACCTACTTATAATAGAAATCCCTATTAAAGACATTAGGGAACTTAATAAGATATAGGATAATATACTAATAGGCGTTAACTTTATAATAGAAGTATCTCTTAATAACGACTTCAAAGCTAAACTTATCTAATTATATACTAACTCTAAATCCTAGAGCAGAGCATATAAAATACTCTGCGAAAAAGCAGATAATATAGACCTTAACTTTATTATATATAAGGGTCTTCTTTACTACGTTAACCCCTATACTAATAAACGAAGGCTCTATATCCCGAAAGAGTTAGCAACGCCTCTAATTAAATAAGCTTATAATAACTACTATTACTTTAGTAAGGAACGGACGTAGAGAGCTATTAATAAACACTTTTATATACTATATCTTAAATAATAAGTTAATAATTATATAGCTAACTACTTATAATATAGAACAATAAATATAGAATATTAACTACTACTTAGCGCGATATAGCTAATATTAACACTAGCTATTCCCTTCTATATAATTACTATAGACTTTATCGTTAGACTTCCTAAAATACCTTTATAATATTTAAGCTATAAAATAGAGAACTTCCTACTTCTTAATATAGTACTTACTATAACTAATAAGTTCTTTAAAGCAACTCTCCTTATCCTAGGTTACTTAATATATACTACTAAGATCTAGGGACGCCTCCTTCTATATAACCTCTAGCGTAATAACTAGGGGATACTAAAAGCTATTATATCTAATCGCAACTAAAAGTTCCTTTTAAAGTTTTAAACCGCACTATAAGCAGAATTATATACTAAATTAAGATTCTTAACTATATATTATCTATAAACTAATAGTATTTTAGAATATAAAAATCAAACCATCGAACTAGCTATTTATTACTTTCTTAACCTTATTAATAATAACTAGGTAATATTACTACTAAGCCTTTAATATAACCTTAATAACGCCTACTTATAAGTTATTAGTTATTTACTAAACTAAATCCTATATAGTAAAAACACTAATAACGTATTAAATATCTTAGGTAATACTAACCCTAAAATAAACCGTGAAATTTTCTAGGAGGAAGTAAAAATTTCAATTATAATAGCCTAGCTATATATAAAGGAATAGTATAATAAAAAATATCGTTTCTTTACCTTTAAGCTAGGCGACTAGGTATACCTTAAGATAGGATTAGGATATTATTTACTAGGATAACTAAACCTAAAGTATAGCTACTAGCGCATCCCGTTTAAGGTCCTTAAACGCGTTAGTAAGTTAGTATACCGCCTCGATATTCTACCTAATATAAATATTTACCTAGTTATATCTATTATCTAACTTATACTAGTACTAGCCCCTAGTAATAACCTATCTAACTACTAAGATAACTACTAAGGCTTAGTTAATATTAAGGAAGATAATAATATTCGTTAGCTTAAAGCATATAAGTATTTTAAGATTAAAAGTATTCTTAAAAAGTAAACCCTCGCGCGAGAAAAGGTCTAATATCTAGTTAAATAGAAAGGTTACTTACTAATATATATTATTTAGATAGATAAAGACGCTATAAACGCAAACGAACTTATTACTATATTTAAAAATAAGGATTAAGAGATAGAATAGCTCTATAGATAAGTATAAGCTTAAACACCTATCTAATAGGGCGTTAAACTAGTATTAGAGCCTAGTAAAAGACTACTAAGGCGCTTAAGAGGAAAGCCCTATAAGAACCTAGGGGAATAATATAATATATATTATAAATAAGGAATACGCTACTTAAAACGCTTTAAATAGATAAGTAGACTATAAAGAGTATTATAACTAAGGCCTTATTATAAAATAAAGACGTTTAGCGCGCTTAGTATATCTAAGAACTTCACCCTAATAATAGCGATATTTATATCTATCCTATTAGTAAAGATAACTATACCTATTATACCTTCCCCCTCGAACTCCTTCTACCCTTAGCACTATAAGAACCTTTATAAACGCAACTGCCCTCCTCGCTAGAAGGTTAACCCCTACTCTTACTTAACTAATAAGAAAAATCAGCGCTTAAGTATATATATATAAAACAAATTTATATTACTAGGCAACCCTACTAGTTATTACTACTACCTTCGCCTACTTAGTATTAAGCGTATTTTTCCTCTATATATATATTTCGCTAAAGAGCGTTAACGCCTTTAACCCTATTACTATACTATTATTATACTTATATATCTCCCTTTATTACTATTATCCTTATTAAGACGTCGAGGAATCTTACTAAGGCTCTATATTATCGCGCGCTTAGCACTACTAGAGTAACTTATATTATATATACCTAGGTATTACTTTACTATAAATAGATAACGCTCTAAATATAAAGATACTAAGTACGTTACCCTTAACTATATTCGCTACTACCTACCTAATATTAAGATCCCTTATAATAAGCCTAGATATTACGTTTATAACTAAGAAATCTTCGAGCATACCCTTAACTAAGAGACCTAATATTATAGAACTAGTTATAATATTTCTAGTACCCTATTCGTTATCTACCTAGGTACTAATACTTACTTAGTTACCTAACTACTATCTATAAACTAAATTAAGTTCTATTACTAATTCCCTAACGCTATCTTAAATATTAAGTAGCTATCCCTCTATAACGCTATATAGAACTCCCTTAAATATAACCTATATTATACTACTAACGTCGCTAGTATACCTATTTCTATTAATTCTAGAGAGGCCTTAAGTAGAGATAACGAACCTATTACTACTAAATATAACTAAGCTAATAAAACTATTAATACTAATTAGCCTAAACTATCCCTTAATGCTAGCTAACCTAACTAAGCTACTAACGCTACTAAATATATTAAACCTCGACTATTAACTAATATTATTATAACTAGTATTAGATTAACTCCCGTCGCTTAGAATAAGACTAATAAGATAGCTACTCCTAAGAAGCAAGCTACTAGTATTAGCACCCCTAATATAATAGATATTATTAAGGCTATTGAGGGAATACGAGCTTATAGTAAACGCGTTAGCTATATTACTATACTACTTAATAGATATAAGGAGACCTAGATTACCCTAACTATAGCGCTCTCTAAGGGTTATATTACTAACGCTAGCGCTATTACCCTTAACTTAGGCTAATTTATTAAGTTAGCTACTAATAAGTTTAAGTTTATTATAGTAACTATTCCCTAGGGATTAATATAAGAGAGCCCGGGCTTCCTTAGTTACTACTAGGTCGTTTACTAAGTATATAGCGTTAGCTACTAGCCTAGAGGATCGCCCTAATATTAATCCTTCCTCTAACGTTAGCCCCTTTAATACTATTAATACGCCTAGCTCCGCTAAGACGCCTAATACTACTACTAGTATTAAGAAGATTATTATTATAAACTAGCGATCCTATACTTATATTACTAGCCTCTATCGCCTTACCCGTTCCTATATGAAGTTCCTAACCGCTTAGGAAGTAATTAATATATACCTTTAGCGCCTCTATTTCTTTAATACTACTAACCTTATTACTACTTACTACGCTAAACGCCTCACCCTATATATACTTATCTAGAATAGCTTAATTATTCTTAGTCCGTACGTATATATCTATACCCTTAACTTATTTATAACTAAACGAATTATAAGCAACCCGGAGTTTAGTACTATATTACTATTCTTTATTATTAAGTAGATACTATAATATGAGTTTCCTAGTATACGTACTAAGGATAACGCTTATATTAGTTAGGCTATAGTTAATAGTAATAACTCGAGCGCTATTTATACCCTCTTAGACCTTAGTAACCCTAAGGCTATAGATATAGCTAACTTTTAATATAAATACGCTACTAACCTTTAAGGCCTTTGCGCTAATATCGCCTCCCTCGCTGCCTTAATTACTATAATTAAGAATAATAGCATTACTAAGGTATACCCTAAGGTTAGTAATAAATCTCGCTACTTATTCCTAGAGTAATATAAGAATAATACCTAACTAGCTGCTACTTATAGTATTAGTGTTAACTAACTCCTAGTTATAGCTAAAGAGATCGTTAATAACGAGGATAAGGACTACCCTAACCTCTTAAAGATAACTAATATTACGCCTAAGACTCCCTTAGCCTAAAGCAGGATATAATAAAATATATAGAATAGAAAGGAAGTAAGGTTATATATAGTTACTTATATATAATAGTATAGCTCTACTTATTAGTATATTACTATAATAAGAGGTATAAATTAAATTTTATACTATATATCGCAGTTAACGCCTTTTTCTTCTTATATAGGTAATTAATACTAAACGCGCTTAGCGTAGTTATCCCGCTTAAGGGCGTCTAACGCGTTTAACGCGTTAAACGTACCTAAACGCGTTAACCCTTATAAAAGGGCTTATCGCCTTTAAGGAAAAAACCTTTAATATTTATAGAATTTTCACCTATAATTTTCGCCTACTTCGTGGACTGTATTAATTACTAATTATTTATTTTTTAAGTACCTCTACTAAATACAAGTATTATATTAAAATAGGTAATAGACAGGCTTATATTAATATAGGTTTTACTTATTATTGTCTAGTTCTTAGCTACTAACTCCCTATAGCTTACTTATTATATAATAAGCACTACTAATAAGCTTAAGCGCTTAATAGACGAGAGCTATTATAAGCCTAATATTTAAGCGTAGTATACTAAGAATAAGGTAGGTTATCTAATACTTTCCTAGTACTTTACTATTAGTCTCTAATTATATATAAGAGGAGATCCTTACTACCTAGCTTATAGTTAAAAAGGCCCTCTAAGCTAAGAAGAACGAGGCTAATATTATACCTAAGAAGTATAAAGCTAAGGAGGTAGAGATCTTTATAAAACTAGAGGATCGCTAGATAAGCACTTTAGAGGAGGCTATTACTTACTAGTAGCGCTTTACTAAGGAGGCTAAGAAGTAGACTAAGTTACTATATAAGTAGTATAAGGAGCTTACTTATTATTATATTATAATAAAGTAGCTAGTATAGAAATAGCTAGTAATATAAGAAGTATAATCTAAGTACGCTAAGGAGTTACTTAACTCTTATAATAAAATTATAAGTTTATTTAAGCCTTACTAGTACCTCTCTAGTACTTTACTAGTTACTATTTCTAACTTAAAATAGAATTATAAGGCTTTAGCTACTATATATATTATAAGGGGAGATAATAATAATAATAATAATACTAAGGGTACTAGCGCTTAGTAGACTTAAAATTTTTAAGAGCGCCCCTAGTAAGCTACTAATAACTTCTAAGTAGTAGCTAGTTACCTTTAGGTATTTTTATAGTCTCTTTTTACCTTATTAGAGGCTTTTAAGCTAGTAAATTAAAATACCTAGCTAGTATACTCTATTTCTACCTAATTACTAGTTACCTATTAAGTTATCTATTAAATTATATAGCGATTATAATGCTTTTACTTATAATTAGGCTTTATAATCGCTTTATAAGTCTATTAATATATTATATTATAGCTCCTATAAATTATCTAGTTCGCTATAGCCCTTCTATTTAATAAGGTATTAATAGTTATATCTAGGGCCCCTATAGGTAATAATATAGTCTACTATATAGATATTATTATTATTATTAATTAGGATATCTTATAGTAAAATAGCTAAGCTAAAAAAGGGTTCTAATTATATAGGCGCGAATATATTATAGATTTAGTATTTTTTATCTACCTATAGCTTATATACCTATCCCCTATTAATTACCTATTAGATCCTAAATAGGCCTAAATATTTATTAGAAAGTTTATACGAGGGCTACCTCTACCTAATATTTTTAATTAAAAGTAGGATAAGGTCTCCTATAGTAAAAATAATAAGGGTCCTCCTCTAATTATAGAACTCACTATATATTTTATTATACTTCTAAAGTAAGTTAGTAATAGCTAACCTCTAGGTAAGTAGGCTATAGATTCTCTTATATATTACTAGGATTAAAACCTTTAACTAAGGTTTAATATTATTAGGTCTACGAGGGGAATATCTTATTAGTAATTTAGTAAGTAATATCTTAGTAGCTTTATAGTAGGAGTTATTATAAACGAATTAGGCGAGTTCGAGCTATATTACCTAGTTATCCTAGTTAATATTATAAAAAGTCCTTAAAAAGTACTTAATACTCTAGTTCTAGCGTTCTATTTAGCTATTAGTTTAGGGATAGAAAGTAATACTAATCTTCCTCTTAATAACTAGTAAGTAGTATACTTTAGACTAGAAGTTACTAGTAAATAGCGATCCCTAATTAGATATAATAGCTTCTAGGAGCCTGAACGTAAGGAAGATATATTTAGTTAGTAGTATAGCTAACCTATTAGTAGTAAGTAACTCCCTAGTAAGGATATATAGGAAGTATCTTATAAATCGATTAATAATAATAAGAATATTATTATAAGGCTTATTTTTAGTTATAAGTAATAATAGTAATTTAGTAATAAAGCTAATTAATATTTACTTAAAGGGCCTAGTAAGTACTAGTAGGGGCGCGAGTTTGCTATATAGGAGGTAGTATCTTAGTTTTATATACTAGTATATTATATATATCTTAATATATTCCTTTATATTAGTCTTCTATATATTCTAGAAAAATAATTTTCTAATCCTCTTTAGTATCTTAGTAACCTCTTAGTAACCTCTAGATAGTTTATTATAAAATACTCTAAGGACTTTATTCTAAAGTAAGTAAGTATTAGGGATATATAGGCCCTCTTAATATCTTAGGATACTAGAGTTATTTAGTAACTACCTTATACCTCGTTATTCCTACTCCTTATTAATATAAAAGGAGTCCTTTTATTAGGCTTCTTTAACTTATTCCTAGAGCGAGGGTATAAGCTAATCTAGCTAGGTATTTAGTAATTAGACGCCTCGTTGCTACCTAGTGCTTACCCTCTAGATAGTAGTATTATTAAAATATTATAAGAAGTCTTATAAGAGCAAGTCCCTAGCTTTATTAATTTCTATATCCTCTAAGGTATAGTTAGATCTCTATAATAGACTATTAGCTAGGTTATAGTAACCTAGCTAGTATTTAATTTCAAAGTCGAATATTAATAAGTCCTATAATAGCTAAGCTTAGTAGCTACTAAGCGTCTTTTTATTAGTAAGGTATTAGTAACCTAAGTAGTTAGTAATAAATTAGATATAATACTAGGAGTAAAGTAAGTAGTACTACTACCTTACTACTACTTCCCTAATAGCTAGTAGCTCTACCTCTAGTATATTATAACGTAATTATACGCCCTTAAGCTTCTAAGATATAAATACTACTAGTCTCTATATATCCCCCTCTAGCTAGCTTAGTATTACCCCTATTATAAAGTCTAATATATTAGTTTTAACTTAAATTAGGAGTATAGGATTAAAGTAATATAATATAAGCGCTTCTATAAATAAAGCGCAGAGCTAGTAGAAAGTAACTAGTACCTCCCTAGTTATTACTAGCTATTCCTTAGCTATATTAGTAAGTTAGTTAGTAAATAGGCTATAAATCTTAGAGTAGTTCTTAATAAATCTCCTATAGAACCCTATAAATCCTAGGAACTACTAAATCTCTCGTATTATAATAAGTACTAGCTACTTAGCTATTACCTAGACCCTCTTATATTCTATAGTAACTCTATTTACTAAGACTATAAACCTAAGGAATTTAATCTCCTCCTTATAAAATTTATACTTATTAGGGTTTATATAGAGGCTATTAGCTTCTAACTAGGTAAGTACTTATCTTATAGCCTCTATATAGGAGTTTATATTACTAGTAAAATTAAGATATTATCTAAATATATAATATAAATAATATTAACTAGGCTTATAAGTAACTTATTAATAAATGTTTAGAAGGTAGTAGGTATATTAATAAGCCTAAATAGTATAATATAATATTTATAGTAGCTATATTATATATAGAATACTATTTTCTACTCGTCTCCCTCCTAGATCCTTACCTAGTAATATATATCCTTAGGGTTAAGCTTAGTAAAGTACTTAGCTCTAGAGAGCTAGTTAAGGATCTTATTAATTAGAGGGAGGGGGGTATAATTCTTAGTAATTACTTAGTTAAGCCCCTAGTAGTTTATATATAACCTTAACTTACCTCCCTTCTTTAGGATAAATAGGATTAGTACCCCTACTAAGCTTATTAATAAGTAAATCTATCCCTTTTATAGGGCTTTATAGATATAATCCTTTAACTTTTCTAACTCCTTCTTAGCTAGTAGGTAAATAGGCTTAAATAGAGGCTTAGTTCTAGGCTCTAGGTTAATAGGGTAGCTCCTAGTAATCCTAAACTCTAGCGTAGTTCTTACTAAGTTAATATTAAATACCTTCTTAAAGTCCTAGTACTCTAGTAGGATATTTATTTTAATCCCCTTAGTATCCTTAGGGTCTTAGATATCCTCCTAGTAGTTAGTAATTAATATATAGTTAACTTATAATACCCCTATAAGTACTACTCTTACTTTATTCTTAATATACTTAAGTTCCTTTATAGTTATAATAAGGTAGATACTCTTCTTATATAGAGGAAAGGTCTAGCCTAACTCCCTCTAGTTAAGGTTAGGGTACTCTATTATATACTAAGGGATCCCTAGGATAGTATTATAATTATTACTATTACTAATCTTAAAATTATATAAAGCTATCCGCTAAATACCTATATTATTAGTTATTTAAGTTACTAACTTCTATATATTATAGTTAGGTCCCTTAGATACTTATATTCCCCTAATAGGTTCTAACTTATTAGCCTCTAGTTAGGTATTAGTTATAATCCTCTAGTCTATAATATTCTTATTAGCTCTATAATTAATAAGTATAGCACTAGTCTTCTAGCTACTTATAACTTAGACCTATATTACTGCTTTAATATAATATAGCTAGTTACTACCTTATTAAACCGCCTGCGTTACTACCTAGTCCTCCTCTAGTTATTTACTAGGGTAGGGTTTCCCTTTATAGTAGGGGTAGCTATACTTCTTATAGTATAGGTACCTTAGTATAATATAGCCCTTTTTCTTATAACTATAATAAATAATCTCCTTCTTAGTATCCTAGTCCTTAATATCCTCCTAGTAGGTATTAGTATTACTATAGCCTAAGTAAGTTTGCTCTTTTAAGGCCTTAGTTAGTCCCTCTAGGTTAGTAGGTTAGCCCTCTAGTTATTACCCCTTATTATTAGCCCCCTAGTCCCTTACTAGTACCTTATATATCTATATATTAATTATAAGTTTAGTATTTCTAGCCTTAGTATTAAGGTTAAGCTGCGATATTAGTAACCTATTTGCTATAATATAGTATTAGAGCTTAGGATCTAGCCTAGCTACTATATTAGCTACCTAGATCTCCTCTAGTTATTAGTAAGGGCTCTCTGCTTTAATCCCCTTATAATAGTTAATAAAGCTCTAGTATAACTATCCTAGTCGCTAGTAGGCTTATTTAAGCTAGGTTTATATACTAAGGGTCCTAGACCCTATATTAGTTATACTATTAGCTAACTAGTCCTTTATTACTACCTAAGTAATATCCTTCGCTTTATTACTATAATTAATAGAGAGGTATAAGGTCTATTACTTTATTACTAGCCCCTCTAAGTACCTAGTAGTAAATAATACCTTTTTAAGGTTTAATATAATCTTATTTATCTTAAACTACGTATTAAGATTAAATATAAATTAATTAAAGTTAGTCTAGGTACTCCCTTTATACTTAAGTATTAGAAGATACTTCCCCTAGAGCTCTAATTAATACTTCTTCGATTTATTACTAATAACTACCTAGTAAATAATAGGGTTACTTACTAGGGTTAATAGTTAGCTAGCCCTTAAGGCCTTAAGATATTCCTATTTATATTTTAGCTACCCCTTCTTTTCTTCCTCCTTAATAAGCCGATTTAATTTAGCCTCTATTAATTAACTACCTAGTCCTCTACTAGTACCCTTATTACTATTCTATTTAATAGGTATCTTATTTTATATTTAGCTATTTAGTTACTCCTAGCTAGTAAGGGATCTTAATAGTAATATTATATTTATCTCCCTAGTAGACCTATAGGTAGGTATTATATTATTATATATCGTATTACTCTAATAATCTATACCCCTATTAATATAAATAAGAGAGAAGAATATATTATAAACTAGTATAATATAGAGTAATAGAGTTAATATAGTTAGGTTTATCTAAGGTTAAATATTCTTCTCTAGCCCTCTAACTATTAGATAAGGGCTAGAGGACTTATCTAGGGGTTACCTAGTGCCTCCCTATAGCCCTAACTCATACGGACTTCCCTAACCTAGCCCGCTAAGCCCTTTTCCCTGTAATATTATCCTGGCTCGTGACAACTACGTCAACATAGCTAACTTCTACCGCCAGATCCGCAACCTCATTATTGACGTCTCGGGCACTAGCAACGACCGGGATACGGCCTGCCTTTACTACCAGGTCGCACAGGCCACAAGCCTGCAAAACATCGAGGTCGTGGCAGCACCGGGGTCCAAGCAGATTAGCATGTACGCTGAGAACGGCAGCGGAGGCCAGATCTTGGACGTCGTGTCCCGCGGGGGCGCCAAGGGCATCTACGGCGGTACCCAGCAGTTCACGGCCCAGCGTATGCTCTTCGATGGCTGCACCACGAGCGTCCAGGTAATCTGGGACTGGGGCTGGATCTGGAAGTCCATCACGATGAAGAACGTCGACGTCGGGTTCAAGTTGGTCTCGGACGACGGCTCCAGCAACATCGGGTCTGTGTCAATCATGGACTCATCCTTCACTAACGTCGGGACCGCGGTCGTCCTCATCTGCCCACCGTCGTTCAACCCTGGCTCCGGCAGCACTGACGTAGAAGGTGGACATGTCCGGGGTCGCCGCGGCGGTCGAGGACACGAGCGGCAACGTCCAGCTGGGCTCCGAGGGTAAGTTCGACCCCTAGGTCCTCGGCCCCGTCTATGAGGGCTCGACGATGTCACGCAGCTTCTCCAACGGCGGCAGGGTAGGAGACTACCGCAGGCCCTCGAACCTTATCGACGGAGATAGTAAATATCTCGAGAGGGAGAGGCCGGAGTATGAGAACTATGGCGTTAGCGACTTCGTCCACATTAAGGACCTAGGTGCTGTGGGCGATAGTTTAACCAACGATACAGCAGCTTTCCAGACCACGCTATACTCGAGCCAGTATAAGATTCTCTTTATTAATACTAGGTCTTATATCCTTATATCTACCGTCACCGTTCCTATCGGGACTAATATTGTGGGTGAGACCTGGTCGCAGCTGGTAGCATTGGGGCCGTACTTCTACGATGCGAGGTAAGTTATCTTTTATCTTTTGTCCCTTGTCGTACCCTCTTCTTGCTCCCTCTCCCTTCTTTCTCGCTCCTCGCTGACTAGCCCTAGCAACCCCAAGGTCATGCTCAAGGTCGGAAACCAAGGGGATGTCGGAGACATTAAGATGTAGGACCTCATCTTCATAAACCGCTGGCTGACGGTAGGACTGGTCCTAGTCGAATGGAACGTCGAGGCGTCCACGCCCGGATCTGCCGGGTTATAGGACTATCACGTCCATATTAGTAGTGCCGCTAGGACCGACTTGACTCCTGCCGAGTGCCCTCCCGTCCCCAGCGGCGTTAACCAGGGCTATAATGCACCCAGTCTGATGTTCCAGCTCACGTCGTCCGGGTCGGGCTACTTTGAGAACATGTGGCTTTGGCTGGGTGACCACATAATTAAGTGAGTCGAAAATAACCGATATTATATCCCGCAGAGACGCTGACGACAGCTTCCAGCGACCCCGATCTGAACGACCGCAAAGACGAAGTAGTGCAGACATCCATCTACGTGTCGCATCGCTTCTTGATCAAGAGCATCTTCGTGGCTAGTGCTAGTATCTACTATTGCAGTAGTTACGATCCTCACGAAGTCGATCATCACGGTTACGACGCTTGCAATTATCCACAGCGTCTAACTACTTCTAGATCTATTCTTCGAGGTCGAAGTTACGCTTCTAACTGGCTCGTGCTATATACTCCTTAGTAGCGATCTATAACTTTAGGTCCTAAAGGGTATTATAACTACTAAGATAGACGAGGGTAGCTAGGTCTAGGTCTATACCTAATATAAGGTATTAATATTAACTATCCTTATTATACTCTCCTGCCTCGTTATATAATTAGATCTTCCTATTAATATATATCTATAACAGTAATATATCTTTACTTATAAATATATACTTAAGCTAATTAGCTTTAATAAGCATAGCT
This sequence comes from Colletotrichum ledebouriae, assembly GCA_036785755.1. Taxonomy (NCBI): domain Eukaryota; kingdom Fungi; phylum Ascomycota; class Sordariomycetes; order Glomerellales; family Glomerellaceae; genus Colletotrichum; species Colletotrichum ledebouriae. The sequence continues at coordinate 137,342 of JAVHLU010000027.1, forward strand.
CTATAGTCCTTCTAGAAGTATTCTAAGAGTAGGGTCTTCTATAGGTCTAAGTCAGAGGTTATTTTAAGGTATTAGTAATGTAAGAATAGGTATATAGGTAGCAAAAGGGGCGGTAAAACAGCCTGAATAATAGATATTAATAGGCTGAGTAATATGGTGATAAAAGCTAATAAATTTAAGCATAAGGAGGTATTTTTCCTGGAATTAATTGATAGAGAAATCGTTGAATATTAATAGTATTAATAATGATATTGTTGATATTATTTCTAAGTTATAAATCCTGCCCTCACGAAGTGAGGGGTAAGATATTCTAAAACGTAACTGCAAAGCAGTAGCTTGTTAAGCAGAAGTCGCGCTTGGATCACTATGTGGTCCGTGCGCAGTTTCTGTATAATTATAGCTATAAAGCTAAGGATTATAAATATATATATATATATAAGGTTATTGCTATTATTAGAATTTATATAGATTTTTAAAGTATTTATTCCATGAAGGAAATACTTTTATAGTTATTATTTTAT